>CM041776.1:404582870-404606254 GCA_023374045.1 Limonium bicolor | reverse complement strand
ACTTACTAGTAACTAAAATATTATTTGAATCGGTAAGTGATAAAAAGAATATATTTTTAATCCGTTTTATTCCACACCATTCAATATTATATCACCTAACCTCTATATTCCCTCTTCGTAGTACCGAAGGCGATTCATGTCACCCGTAAAATTAGCAGCTACGCCCCGCGTATCTCTCTGCTCCTTCTTTTCCGTCTCTTCTTATTTCTCCGATTATTTTATAGTTTCATAATCCTATAATGAGGAGATACTTAATTATTACTATCGAAACTCAAAACTACTGATTTAAGTATCACACAACTCCCCCGCTTATACTTATTTAACAACAGGGTGCAGTGCAGTGGTGGCTAATTCTCTTGTAGGTAGTTGAAGTTATAATGGATGAGCAGAAGGAACAACACCAGAGTCCTGATTACGGTTTTGCATTCGACGATCCTGAATTCTCGGATCGGGTTCTAAAACTCTTGATATTTGATGATGAGAAAAGGGATAGTGGAGTGTTCTGCAAATTGAAGAATCTATTTAGTTCTCTGAAGCAAGGGAAGGAGGAGATTCCTGAATCACAGGAAGGCAAGTTTATATAGTAACTCTACATTATTATTTTCTTGTCCCTTCAAAATTCTAAATGTTTTCTCTCAAAGTTTTGGCATCTACATCTGTCATCCTCTCTTTCTTTCTCTCTATGCAGAATATAGAGTCAAGAGTCTATACATATGCTCATTGGTTTTGGCTGCTAAAAGTCTTTTCTTTCACAAGGTGATAAATATTAGTATTAGTGAGTTCTTTCTATATGTATCATGGTTTATCAAGAAACCAATCTGCATTCTTAATTAGTTAAATTTCTGAATGTTTACTAATGGGATCAGTGAGTTCTTTAATTAATTCAGCTGTTTACTAATGGGATGAAAGCATCCAGTCAACATGAAGTGACTATACGTATCCACTCTTCAGGTAAACCTTGAGATTGAAATCATTGATCCCTATAATATATGCTAATTATGTATTAATTCATGATGCTTTTAATCTCCTTATATATGTAGTGTTCTGTTCCATTTTCCAATTTTTACTGTATGCTAATGATCGATTGTTATTCATGATGCCTTGTGTCCAGAAGAGGCTGCCTTTATAAGTATGATAAAGTTCATCTACAGCAGTAGATCATTATCAGCGGCTGCTCCAAATGCTTTGTTGGAAGTGCTTTTGACTGCGGACAAGTTCTGTGTTCCTTCATGTGTTGAATATTGTTGTAAACTGTTGTTATCGTTTCCTATGACTGCTGAGTTGTCATTACGTTGCATTGATCTTCCATCAATCATTTCTATCAATGAGATTCAACCATTGCTAAACGCAGCAAAAGAGTTCTTTCCTAATGTCTTGAAAGACATACCAAAGTAAGCTAATTAAGATTAATTTCTTTCTATGTCTGTCTTTATTTTGTTCATGCAAATACTAGCTACTTCTATTGTATTCTTGTATGATTTTGAATATGATGCTTCAAATTTTAGGTACCGTAAAGACATAATCAAGCTATCTCTTGAAGGAATACGAATTATACTGTCTCGTGATGATCTTAAAGTGGATTTAGAAGATGAAGGTTATGATCTATTGGTGGAATGGACTAAGGAGCATTTTCTCGACTGTGAAGAACAGCGGAGAGTTCTTAATGCAGAAATGGTTGACTTGATTCGTTTTCATCACATGACCCCAGGAAAGTTGAAGACTGTTCTTGGAGAATTTTTCAATAGCAATCACTTGGATCCGAATGCAGTTACTAAAATGGTAGATGCAATTGTTCACGACGACAAAAAGTCATCTTTTCGAACACATTGTCGAGCCTACAGTTTGCTTCCTGTTGAAGTGGTGACCTTCAAAAATCCTGTGAACCAATGTGTGGTTTTTCTTGACTTGACAAGGGAAGAGTGCAAAAACAACACGTGTCCTCAATCTCAATACTTCACCTTAGATGAGAACATTTTCTACCTTGTGTTTCGACGTTACATTAACAAAGCGGGTCATGCCACATTTGGTGTCTTCTTGCGCTTGAAGACTAGGAAGAAACAATCGGATACGATTGTGCAATTTGAGTTTGCTGTGAGACAAAAATCAACGCCTTCTGTATTTGTAAGATGGCGGGAAGCTTTTTCCTATACCTTCAAATTGGGAGAGATAGACGGGTACGGCTATCGTGACCTTTTAAATGCAAAATGGGATACAGTTATGGAGGAAAATAGCCAATTTTTTATAAATGGAACCTTGCATCTTAGGGCTAATATCACTTTGTTGAATGAGAAAGGGCTGTAATATCGTGCCTTTATATCAACACTTCCACAAGATTGGAGCGGCGGATGGATTTGCCTGAATATCAATTTCTTATAATATATGATTGGAACTTACTATTTTTGGAGGATCAATTCTAGATCACATAAAATTTTGCGTGCGGTTCCATTGCAGAAGCGCAACTTTACTGTATTATCTTTCTATTTGAAATGGGTTATGTCCTGTAAGTCCATAACCATATATGGTTATCACCCTCTTTCTATTGGATGATGGGTCTTTTTATTTGTTGCAGTTTTTAATTAAGTAATAAGGGATAGTTATGCTTATTTTTGTCTAACTTCTACTAGTTGTAATTTGAAATTAATATCTTTGTTTATCTTTTTATATTTTAGTAATTAATTACTATAATTATAATGTGTATCTGTATTTAGATTTACCTGTAGTTTATTATTTTACTCGCACAATTTCCTAAACTACCATCCCTAATATAGTTACTAAATCTATGGGATTTTACAATTAATATTTATTAATTATATAATTCATTTAAAGAATTTTATATTCAAATTTTACTTTAGTTATTACACTCTTTTTTTTACTTCTCTTCCCATTTTATGAAAATATATTTTTGATTAAAAGTAATTTTTGTTCTTTTTCCTTATTTCCTATATAATGTATAACTATAATTTATTAGTTAGTAGAATATGGAAAAAAATATTTTATTGAAATTACCTATTTAGAAACAAGAAAATTTGATTCCTTACCAAATAATGGAAAATAAAACATATCCATGAATTGCATTCAAAAACTAAAAAAGTTTGTTAAGATCTATCTAATTTTTTTATTGAATTTTTTTCTTTTATCTTGTGTATTTTATACAATTAATATTTATTGATCACATAATTTATTCCAAGAATTTTATTTTAAAATTTACTCTAGCTGTTGTGATTTTTTGTAAGTTCTTTCTCTTTTTTTGCAAATATAGAGTAAATTTCTGGGAACTCCCGTGGGGTTTTGGGATAATACAGTTAACCCTCTTGTGTTTATCATAATTATTGGAACCACCTTGAAGTTAATGTATCTTTGACTATGAGCCCCCTCTGTTATCAGAAAGTTAACTACGTGTTGACTTATCAGCTAAATCATATTAATAATGCCATGCTGGACAACAAAACTGCTTAATCAACATCGTCTAACTCTTCCTTATCCCACTTCAGGTGCATTCGAGGTAGGGTTAACATTTTTAGGAAAATAACAATGCTGATTAAATGGTGTTTTTTGTTCAGTTTGTCATTATTAATGTGATTAAACTGACAGGACAACACATAGTTAAAGTCTTGATAACAGAGTTATAGTTTGGGAGTTCATAGTCAGAGATACCGTAACCTCAAGATGATTACCAATAATTATGATAAACGCAAGGGGATTAACTGTATTATCCCAAATCCTAAGGGATTTCCGAGTAATTTACTCAAATATATATTTTCCTGAAAGAAGCTTACTCTTTTTACATATTTTCATTGACTATAATTTATTAGTAAGTATAATGGTACATTGGTATATATATGTTGTAAAACCGATTATATAGTAATTTATACTTACGAGAGGATGTCGAAAATGAAAAATGTTACATTTGGTATATTGTAGATGTTTCGCTGGTATTAAAATACAATAGTGTGATACTTGTATATATGTTTTTGGTATTGTATAAACTTATTTAGATAATAATTATTTTTAGTATTTACTTTCGTGGAGGAATTTAAAGTACTGGTTGTAGGTATTGTGTAGTAGGGTTTGAAGTTTTTAATGCTAGTGTTTGTTGAAAATGTAAGATATTTAGATGTGGTACATGGTGGATGTTTCGTTGGTATTAAATTGATGATAGTCTGGTACTTGTATATATGTCTTTGGTATATCATAAACTTATTCTGCTTATATTATTTTTACAATGGTTTATATTTACATTCGTGAAGGTATTTAAAATACCACATGTAGGTATTTTGTAATATGGTTCAAAGTTATAATTCATGAACCCTTAGTTTTTAGGTTTTTGGTATTTCATTGCACAATAAATGCAACATATTGTCATACCATAAGGTTTCACATTATACACTATATTGAATAGTTCAAAAACATGATCAACACTATTTTGATGTAAAAAGAAGCACCACTCAAATTAACAACACATATATGAATGAAGCTTATTTTAAAAAACAAATATATGAATGAAGCACATAAGGATACATCACATGAAGCCACCGGAATTTACTCGATAAGAACTTTGTATATCGTGTGTGTTTAATTAGATACTTGTTGACAGTGGCTATAAAACTATCATATGATTTTGGTGATATTTTGTGTATGAAAACTTGGTGCTACTTCAATAAAGTAGTTGTATTAATATATCCATATATATATTGGCACACTACATATGAACAAGTCTGTTCTCAATCTTTCTTCAGCCATGTCTTCAATCTGGTGTGCAAGATGCAACAGTTCTAGTCATTTATCTCTACGAAGGTGTAGACACAAGAAGAGAATTAAGAGAGGCGTAATGCTTGTATGTTTCTTGTTCACTAGTTAAGGTTACCAAAAATGCTCATCTACAATTCCAATAGATAGATATACCCACCAATTCATACCAAATGACACTAGTAAAAAAAGGCCTATTTCAATGCTCCTATGTCAGCGGTTGTGAAAACAACCGCTGAAACAGCGTGTTTTTAAAACTGTTACTAACCTATATCAACGGTTGTTACTAAGAACTGCCGAAATAGAGTTTTGTATTTTAAATTTTTATTTTCAGAAAATCTATTTCGGCGGTTGTTAGTACCAATCACCGAAATAGCCTATTTTATGAAATTAAAAAATTAAAATAGAAAACTCTATTTCGGTGGTTGTTACTAAGAACCGCTGAAATAGATTATCTGAAAATAAAAATTTAAAATAAAAAACTCTATTTCGACGGTTGTTACTAATAACCGCCGAAATAGATCTATTTTACCTTCTATTTCGGAGGTTATTAGTAACAACCGCCAAAATAGAGTCTCACATATCAGCAGCATCCCCTGCGTCGGGCACAGTTCACCGCTGCTCTTCAACTCTCAAACCTCGCTGTGAATCTCCTCCCTGCAAATCGCCGCGTCGTCACCTTGCCGTCCCCGTCGACGTCTTCGTCGCCACCAAAAGCCGATGCTGCCCTCGCCGGAAGCTGCTGCTGCAGCAACAACAAACAAGGTAAAAAATTCATAACTTTGTTAGTTTCAAATTTGACTAAAAATTTGCAAATTTGTTGTTAAAATTGACAGATTTGTGTCACATTGTGATTGTGGATGTTGATATTTATTGTGTGGGTCAAATGTATGCAATATTTGGTTGTTGAATTAATAAAAGTATGTATGCACACAAGGTGTTTAAGGAAATGTCTGAGTGAAAATTATGTTGTTTTTGCTCTTCTTTTAAGTATAGTTAGGGTAGCTTATTTGGGATGGAGTTAATATGCTTATATATGGGGCGGAACAATGTTTGATCATTATTTGTGCTTATAATTATAAGCAAACTATAAACATTATAAGCAATATAGTTTAGTGCCCTCAATTCATACTTATGTTACGTCTGCATTTGTCTCTGTAGAGATTGGTACATCTACATCTCTCGCATGCCAAATTGAAAAAAGGGGCTGAAAACAATTCATTTAGGAACCGGTAATATACTTTAACTTATCTCTTCATTCTCTTCACTAACTGTAATTTTGCAACCTAGCTGCGAACAAGGAACATACATGTTGTCAATGATTGAATATTTTGGTAGAATTTTTATCTTGTTTGATTGATGCCAATTGTTGAAATATTTTTCCGTTGTATATGACTTTGGTGAATATTTAATAATAAGCATGGGATGAATTAAATTATGCAAAGGTCATGCCGATTTTTTTACAACCATCTAGTAATGTTGTATTTTGTCTTGGTATAACATTTTTTTATCAGGTCTCACTCTATATTAGTCTATGACTTCCAGCAAATTCAAACCACTTCGTTGTCCGTCTACCAACCAGCCTTCTTCTCCCTCTATACATCATAAAAACAAGTAAGTAATTTAGCTTATGTTTCTATTTTAAAAAATGCAATAATTTGTTAAAATTAAAATGCTACTTTATTTGGGTTTGAACCTTTAGATTTTTGAAATTAAAATGCTAGTTTCTTTGGGTTTGAACCTTAAAGTTAGGATAGATTTTTGAAACAGAAATGCTAGTTTATTTGGGTTTGAACCAGTCACGCTCCATTAAGATATAAACACGTGCAAACAAATGCAATCCATGCTATAGAAATATTATTGATCTTGGTAGTGTAATTCTCATACCGTTGTGCGTTTCACAAATAGTATGGAGTGTGACTGGATGTATGGTGATCGAGGGAATCACTTTGACAAGATGTTGAAAGAGTTCTGCAAAGTGGCACTGCAACACAAGGACATGACAAAAGCGGTGAAAATTTCATGTCCTTGTGTTTACTGTGGTGTGATAAGACAATATTCAAGCATCGAGGAAATAAAATTTCATCTAAAGACCCGTGGATCATGGCACATGATAGAAGATGGACTTTCCATGGTGAGTCTGTTGATGATAACGACGTCTCCTTGTGCAGTCATGATCGGAAGAGGAAGAGAACTGATCACATCTTTGATACTGTCAATGAGTCGGAACTCCCAAGTAATTTAGGAGTCAATGAAAGTGAGATGACTTACCATGATGAGCAAATACACGAGATGTTTGACAATGTTGAGGATAATTTTGCTGATAGACCGGATGAGTATCAAAGGTTATTGGACGCATCCAAAACAGCCTTGTACCCGATGTGCATTAAGTTTAGTAAATTGACGGTTGTATTGAATTTGTTCAATCTAAAGGGGAGATATGGATGGAGTGACAAGAGCTTCACAACACTTCTTGAGTTGCTTCATGATATGCTTCCTGATGGGAACGATCTCCCTACCACCACCTACGAAGCAAAGAACTGGATGTGTCCATTGGGAATTTAGCACAAAAAGATTTATGCATGCCCAAACAACTGTGTGTTGTATAGGGGAGATTACGAACAACTAGACAAGTGTCCAAAATGTTCGTTGGCCCGATACAAGCACAAGGATGGTGACTCCTCCATTCATAAAAAAAGTCATTCAGCTAAATTGTTGTGGTATTTGTCGATCATACCTAGATTCAAACGGTTGTTTGCCAATTTGATAGATGCAAACAGCTTAAGATGACACGCAGAGGGTAGAAAAAGTGATTGGAAGTTAAGACATCCAACAGATGGGGCTCAGTGGAGAAACATCAACAGACAGTTCAAAGAACATTTCGGTGATGAAGATAGGAATCTAAGGCTTGGATTATGTACTGATGGGATGAACCCACATGGTACGTTGAGCAATCAACATAACACTTGGTCTGTTTTGCTAGTGATATACAATTTGACCTCATGGCTATGTATGAAACGAAAGTACATAATGTTATCACTCATGATATCTGGTCCCAAGCAGCCAGGTCATAACATTGATGTATATCTCGCCCCACTGATTGATGATTTGAAGTTATTCTGGAATGAGGGTACCGCGGTGTATGATGCCTATGCTAAAGAAAATTTCACGCTTAAGGCGTTGTTGTTCTGTACTGTCGATGACTTCCCTACATAAGGTAACTTGTCTAGGTACACGGTGAAAGGAACATTTGCATGTCTGGTATGCGAGGATGACACATGTTCAGACCGCTTAAAAAACTGTGGTAAAAATGTTTCATCGAAGGTTTCTACGTGAAGATCATATTTTCGAAAGAAAAAAAAAATTTCAACAGTAAGGCTGAGACTCGTGCAGCCCGTCTACCATTGACCTCTGAGGAAGTTTATTCAAAGGTTAAGGACATCGTAAATTTGTTTGGAAACACATCGAAACCCCAAAAAACATTTGTTTTAAGTTTTCTATCTTTTGGGAGTTTCCGTATTGGTGTCATTTGCCTGTCAGGCACTGTTTGAATATCATGCATATCGTGAAAAACGTCGGTGAGGCAGTGAACGGGACTTTGCTCAACATACCGGGCAAAACAAAGGACGGTTTAAAAGTAAGGAAAGACATGCAATCCCTGGGTATATGACCCGAGTTACACCCACAAGAGAACGGGAAACGAATTTATCTACCTCCTGCATGCTACACTCTTTCAAAAAAAAATGAAAAAACTCAGCTTCTGTAAATGTTTGCATTTAGTAAAAGTACCCTCCAGGTACTCTTCAAACTGGAAGAACATAGTATCAATGAAGGATTTGAAGTTGCTAGGCATGAAGTCTCACGATTATCAAGTATTAATGTTACATCTTCTTCCAGTAGTGATCCGAGGGATAATACCAGATAATGTCAGAAATGCTTTAACCCGATTATGTTTCTTCTTCAATGTCGTCTGCTGTAAGGTAATTGACATGAACTCCCTCAATGATCTACAACATGAAATTGTAGTCACATTATGTCAACTTGAGATGTACTTTCCACCATCTTTTTTTTTTTGACATAATGGTGCACTTAATTTTCCACATTGTCGAGAGATCCAATTTTGTGGTCCGGTCTACTTACGTTACATATACCCTTTTGAACGATACATGGGTATCCTGAAGATTAGAATGAAGAATAGATATCAACCGGAAGGAAGCATAGTAGAAGTGACGGTGACTGAGGAAGTCACGGTATTTGTGACGATTATTTGAAAGAAGCCGAGGCAATTGTTATTCCAAACCGTGACACTTCAATAGGTATAAGGGTAAAGGAGTCATTGGCAGAAGGATTGTGCAAGTACCACTTGATCTTATTCACAAAGCACATCTTTTTGTATTACAACACGTTGAGGTTGTTGAACCTTTCTTTGACACCTATATGGCTGAGTTGAGGCAACAAAATCCCACTAAAGGCCATCTTTGGCTGACAAAAGAACAAAACCGAGTGTTTGTACCATAGTTTAAAGGTCATGTGTTTGAACTAGCTTAATCAAATCTAAAAGATGTCAGTGAAGAGATCAGATGTTTAGCAGTTAGACCTGAAACTAATGTTATATCGTTTGAAGGGTATGACATTAATGGATATACGTACTACATTGCATGCCAAGATGCTAAGTCAATAAACCAGAGAACAGTGGGGTAAAAATAGAAGCTGCAGTCACTGAATACCAAATTGGTAACTAATCTCAACCATTAAGCAACTCTAGTTGGTATTATGGTGTTATCGAAAACATTTAGGAACTATACTACCACGCCGATTCTTTTCTAGTGTTTCGTTGTAAATGGGTAGACAACCGACGTGGATACCAAAATGACAGAGGACTCACTTTGGTTTATCTTTCGCGTGTCGGCTATACAGATGATCAATTTGTCCTAGGAAAGGATTGCAATCAAGTGTGGTATGTGCAGGACCTGAAAGACTGCAGATGGTCTGTTGTTCTTCCTGGGAGAAGACCAATTTTGTTTGAAAATGAAAACAATGACAAAGATGAACATGAGGTGATAGAAGAAACAAATTTGTTTCCTACAGGATTGTGGGATTCAAATGATGATTTGCAAAATGAATTGCTTTACACAAGGTCAGACCATGATGAGGGTGTTTGGGTTGAAAATGGAAAATAATCTAAGTTTTTGTGTCAAGTAATACTAAAAATCAGGTATGTATGTTCTAAGTTCGATAGGTCATTTTTTTTAATGTTATCTCAACTATTTTTATTGGTATGTTTAATATTTATATCTATATGTCTTGATTTAACGTTTGTCTTTTTTTTCCTTAGTGGCTGATCACCCGATAGATGACCCGATAGACGATCCAGCTGGACAGTTCCTCACGACTGGAGAAGCCGAACCACCACAACATGAGAGACCGGCTAAGCGGGTCACACGTGGTGGTAAGAAGGCTTCAAGAAAGTCCGCACCCGAACAAGAGGCTGGGGCTGGCCCATCACAGCAAGCCGAAGAGCCGACAACTATTCCATCATCTCAAACCAAACCAAAAAGGCGGGGCCCCACACGAGGGCAGAAGGCAAACAGAGCCCCCCCACTGTAATACCCTTGAGGTTTACCTCCCACATCGATTGGAGGGGAGAACGAACCACTCCTTATATGGGTGGGGATACATCTCCTTGTTGTGAGGCCTTTTGGGGCTAGGAAACCCCAGGAACAAAACCGTGCGGCCTGCGTGTCAAAGCGGACAATATCACAATAGTGGGATACTGGGATGTTACACCCACGAAACGGGTGCGGTTCAAATTAGTACCAGTAGCCAAACAGAGAATGGAAGAAGGATTTGTTGCTTACTTGGGCCATCTGACTAAGACGTACTGTAATATCAGCCACAATTGGAGGCAAGTGCCTAAGGCGTTGAAGGACACCATGTTTGAGCGCCTTCAGGTAACCAAACACACATCTTTAATAGTATGTTTGTTTTAAAATATATGCAAGAGTTTTTTATAATGTGTCACTAATCTAGTGTTCATGTATGTAGGCTCGTTTTTGCGTAGATCCCTCTCATAAGGATCGTGTGCTAAAGGCAATGGGTCAGCAGTTTTGGGACCACAGGCATCTGCTTGCCAAAAAGTGTATCTATGGTGCGAGAGATGTAGAGGATTTGGATCATCAAGAAGCAACAAGTGATGAAATTGATTGTCTTGTTCTCTTATTAATATGTTATCAATTTGTATAATTCACCTTACATAATATATACGTATTTAAAAATTTGTGCAGGCTCTTCATGCGAAACAACAAACAAAACGCGAAAAAAATTTGTACCCTCATCACTTGTGCGGTAAAGGTATCGTCGAGCGTACCATATAGTGGGAGAAACAAGGTTTAATACCATCGGATGTACCTTTGAGTGCCAGTGACAAGAGGATGAAAATCTGGGCACTCAGTCCCATTCCTAAAAAGTCCAATCCTGAAAATCCGCTGTACGATAACGCCACGAGAGCCGTTATCAGTCAAATGGTAAGTATTAAAATTATAAAACAGTATAATGATTGCTAATTCAAAATTGAAAATTTGTTTTGTGTAACTTTTTACTAATTCATAATGACATTTTATAATTCATAATATGATGGGTTGAGCTCTCAAGTGTCCCAGGGTACTTGGACTCCAGTTAGGCATCATGATCCTCTTTCTCACGCTCTTGGAAAGACGGATCATCCGGGCCGTGCCATCGGTTTTGGTGGCCAAGTTGGAATCCGTCAAGCTTTTGGAAATCCTAGGTCCAGGAAAGGCGGCCAAGGAAACATGATGACGTATGAAGAGAATTTGGCAAGAACTGTTGATAATGAAGGAGAGTGGATCGCTGAGGCTTACTGTAACACCCCTATAATAATAAAACAACAGCGGAAAATAAACTAAAGGTGCTACAGACCATCGGGCTCCAAACACCCGATACCAACCTCACCAATTACAACCATTACAATTAACTAAGTTACGGTCTGAACTTCGAGAAAACTTAACATTAACATAACATTAATAAAATACATTCACTCTCCATAAACCTAATCCCATCCCAATCACTCAAGCTCTTCGTGGCCACCTGTAAATCAATTAATACCTGCAAGATGAAACCAAGCAGCCCACCCCGGGAGGGGTGAGTCAGTTCCCTGGAATGGAACTGGTACAATTCTCCAAAAACAAACTTATAAAACCACTCTTAAATAAATATTAGCTTGAAAGCAATCACTTAAAACACTCAGAGGAACGAAGCATTTCACGATTCACCAAATCAAGATATCAAGATAAGAACAAAGGGTAATAACTGAAAGATAAAGTTAGTGAACGAAATCACATCATGTGTTAGTGAACATCCATTTCCTTAGTTAAACCCAATACCCGTTAGGAGTAGAAAAACCCAGATAGTCACAAAGGACTAGGAACGATTAAATAGACCCAAGAACCAATAACACAAGAATGGAATAATTTTAACTGGGAGAGATGGCCCCCACCGCCAATCACGTCCACTAAGGACAGGGGATATACAGCCCCTCACTGTTTATCACGTCCACTAAGGACAGGGGATATACAGCCCCTCACTGTCTATCACGTCCACTAAGGACAGGGGATATACAGCCCCTCACTGTCTATCACGTCCACTAAGGACAGGGCATATACAGCCCCTCACTGTCTATCACGTCCCTTTTTGGGACAGGGGATATACAGCCCCTCACTGTTACCATTGAAGACGCGCGCACGTCGAAACCTCATGAACCAGCTCATGGACGAAACGATATCCAGAGTCAAAAGAAAGATTTCCAAGATTGACCTTTTTTCCAAATTCCCACTAGATCACCAACTACCCAGAGCAATACCAAAACACTCAGTCCTACAGAGTGTAGAAGCGTAAACCCCAAGCAGTCAATGTCTAATGGAACAACCAAATAGAAGGAACCAATACCCAAGTGAGTTTCACATCCAAGGCTCAGTTAGTCACACAAGCTGGGTTAGTCACACAACCATTTCCTTTTTAGAAATTCCTCTTAAAGTCAGTTAGCGTTTTCCAAAACATTCCACAAGTCAATCAGCAAAAATATCGGAGTACGAGAAATCGTACAAAACATTCCATAGAGTCCAAAACACAACAAGCTGAGTACGAGAAATCGTACCTGGACAACGCTGTAGCAGTTCTAGTCAACTTGCGCAAACAATCAACAGTACTCTGAAGAATATTAAAGGTAGTCTATCATCAATCACTTGTAGCCTATGTTAAGCTTAAATAAACTCCTTACTCTTATTCCAAAGTCTCAATTGTCTTTTAAGCCCTCACTTAAATCTTTGAGTTATCTGAGAACGTTGTATAGCCCAAGGTGGTAAGATCAAGGAATGTATACGATTAACATTTGCTAATTGTCCACTCATATCCACTTTATTCATACTTAACCACAATCCTCACATTCAACACTTTTGAGACCTCTATATCATAAATGTGTTTATATTATATAATTAAATCTAAGAATTTCAATAATAATCTTAAGCTCGATACCTTTATTCTTAATTTAGAATAAACATCGTCTTATGACCTATAATAGGTTTATCTTAGAATACTATACTATTAATTCACAATGTAATGATTATGTACTTTATCAATATTACCAAATAAACCATCATGATTAAGTTTCCCCTTAACTTAATTAAGATCTACATCTTGTATATTGGAATCATACTGTTGTAGATACATTTTACTATAACTTAGTTGAGCCACTAAACTCAATTATCATATCCTTAGTTCAGGATGACTTTTAATTACAACCATCTAATAAACTTGTCATAGGATGTTAAATAGCTTCTCATCCTGAATAACTATACTATAGTTAACTTAAATTTAACGAATTAATCTTACATTTAGTATTCACAAGGTATATTATATGTTTTATTATAACCTATACAATAAGGTGTTTAGTATAACCTTTTATGTATCCTTACTTACATTTAATTTCCTAAATGTTTTACTTTTACACACATTCTCTCTATAGACTATGCATAATCCTTTGTACTAACCTTCATTAAACTTAAGCCTTAAATACGTTTTAAATTGTTTAACAAAACCTAAGGTTTCAAAGGAATAACCTAATAAATTAGTTTCCTTTATTGTATTTAGGATGGACAATATATTTACATAGAGTAGAATTTATCAAAGAATTAAATTCTGGTTCGTAAGTGAAATTGTTAATTATTTAATAAGATAATCTATTATGAAAATTCTCATACTTTATATTCAAATAACCTATCATTATTTCCCATTACCGTAAAGTATATCAATATAATATCTTATGTAACTTAGTTTTATCTAATAAAAAGGTTCAAAGGTTTTAAGTACCAAATTCCTATTTATAAACCTTCTATAAATTTTAACTACTAAATACCTCACTTAATTGTAAACTCACATCCTAAGTATTGGTAATAAATGTTATAAACGTATTTCATATGGCTTAACTAATGCCAAGAAACTTAAGGATTATTATTTGGGAAAAATTTCCAAATCATAGTTTAATATAGTTTTATATCATAATCTTTTTAATGATTTTATCTTAAAACATTAAGTTATATTTCAACACCATAAATGTTAAGAAATGATTAAATCTAGACTTACTAACCCACCTCACATCTAGACGTAAAAGTATTTTATTTATTTTATTATTGTTTTTATATTAAGAACATTTAGATGTAAACGTATTACATTTATTTATTAATTATATAATAAGTTCTATTTGTGTAAAATCTAATTACAAATATTCCTAAGTTTTAACTTATTAATTACTAAATCCCAATTTAAGATTTACATCCTGGTCATTGACAAATAATACTATACATGTATTTTAATATGGTTATATATAAACTTTGGAAGCTCAAAGGTAACTCTTAAGCCTAATACATAACTATAATTTAATCCCACCTCATATAATATTCTCATATTAGTATTATGTTGAGGTTTAGTTTAACTTATTAATTCCTTCGTATTATATTCCCGATAAGGTATCTAATTTTATTTATGTTTAATGTGTATATATTTTTATATACTAGGATTTGTTCAAAACATTATTTATGTAGTTTTATTGTATTTAATTATGTTTAATAACTTTTAGGCATAACTAAAACCGATATATGGTTTAATAAATAAAATGTTTCCCTTTATTTATTTAATATATATAAGTATAACTGTATTAGAGTTTAACCAAGACATCCCCTATGTAAATATTTAAACTATCTTATACTACAACCTTTAACTGCATTCCAAGTAGGTTTCATAAAGTATTTCTTTTACTATGTCTTAGGATTCTAGCTCTTATAATATTTAGTTATTATAAGTGTTACATTATTAGTTCCTTGCTTTACTCCAACTTACTACCTTATTCCCTTTTTATATGTGTATAAATATATATAATATATATATATATTCCTTAGTTTAATTAAAAATATTAACTCCCTTATAGTATAATAAATAAAACGTAAAAATAATTAAATTCCTTGATTTAGATAAGTTCCCACTTAAATAAGTATATATACATATATGTAAATAATTTCACTTCTCTTAAAAGCTAATACCAAAACATTTATAAACTTACTGTTTAAAATATTAATTAGTTTCCCATATTTTCCCCAGCTTAAAAAGTTCATTAACAAACCATACTTTAATTTTTGGTTACATTAAAAACCATATATTATAAGTTATTCTTATGAAAAACTCATAAACACAATTTTTTAAAACCATTTACCATCGCCCAAAAATTCCCAAACTTAATACACAGTAACTATAACATTTTAGACATATTATAAAATTTTTATTTCATAAAAAATATCTTTTTAATTTAGCCAAATAATTCCAGAAACCCCGTAACTTGCAAAAATCATAACTTATGTTTAAAAACTCCAAAACCATAATATTTTACACCAAAATAAACTAGATTAAATAAGGAATCTATGGTTAAAATTTAAAGTCAAAACACCTTCGGGAAGGTATTTAAATTAATTCAACAAGTTAGGGTTATTTACTGAAATTTATAAAAACCTAATCTGAAACGTTTTAATCTCGGCCGTCCAAATCTTATAACTACGATCGGAGGGCCCTAAATCTCCGAGTTCTTCAGCGCAAAGCTTAACCATGTCGAGTACTAATACGACAATATCTCCCAATCTACAGAACGAAATCGAGTGATTCTTGTTTCTATGGTTTCGAAATTAAATTACGCTTCTAATGAGACCAATTTCCCCAATTATAATGCAGTATTCACTGGTTTTCGAATTCGATTTGGAGGTTAGGGTTCATGCGGGTTTCTGAATCTTAATTTGCCAAATTCTCTTAGTACAATGCATAATAATTGAAATTGACACATGGGTTAGACCGGTATTGCAATTTAGATTAGCAACATAGGAATAATTTGAAGAAAAGCTCACCGGAATTGCACAAACGAGGAGATTCAATATCGGGTTCTGGAAAAAATATTCGAACCTTGCCTGTTCGAGTAGCCAACTTCGAAGCACTATAAGTTTTAGTACAGATCGAGTTAGGCTTTTTTCTTGGGCTTAATCTAAAGAAGAAACTTAGCTCTACACAATTATAGCAAGAACTAATCCTAACTCGCAACACACAGAAATAAATTAAGGTCACAAGTCACGAGTTTATACCTTTCTGTTTCGGTATGATTTTATGTGCTGGCGAGACCGAAACGTAAGACATCTATATCTTCCAACTGGTTACGAATAAGACTTGGGCATAAACATGAAAATTGTAGAGGGATTAGATATCTTTAAAACGAGCTAAAGAAATAGAATTTTGGTTGAGAAACGAAGGAGTTATGATCAACGAAAGTTACCTGAAATCGATGAGAAACTGGAATTCTGGGTACACGTTTCGCAAGGTGTCAACTTTAGGTCAGATTTGCGGCTGATGTATAACGAATTAGGGTATGTGTGAGTAATGGTTGGAAAGAGGACGTTTTGAAGAAGAGAATGAATAAGACGGAATGGAAAAATATTGAGAGATGATTGAGATACAGCCGTCCAAAGTTAGGGCTAAACACAGAATTCTGTTATTGGAATTCAGGGAAACCAGAATCGTTCAAGTCCTGGCGCCTGTGAGCTTGACACGTGGCAGCCATTAAAATTTTGGCTCTAAGCTTCAATCTATCATAACTTTGGCTAGGATGATCCGTTTTTGACGTTCTTTTTATCGATCTTCATGGTTTTCCATAACCTATTTTTGGTATAGGTTTCATGGCCTGGTTTGACAATTCTCAAAAGTCAACTCTAGCAAGGCTTAATAAGCTTTAAGGTTTCTAGAATTTTATATTGACTTTTATGTTTCAAACAATGTTCCAACACTTCCTAAAATCTTTATAACATAGTTGGAGTGTTTAGAAATTTTCCCAAGATTTATTGACTTATAAATCTTATTATTAAATTCATAATACTATATAATAATATAATAATTAGGGTTAAATAGGAGAAAACCCCTAAATAAATTTCACAATTCCATATAATAATTTAATATTCATAATTCCATATAATAATGTAATACTTAATAGTATTATTAAAGGTTTAATAAAAGAAATTCCCTAAATTAATTTAAATTAATTTAGGGGTATTTCACTGTGGCTAGAATGCGAGCCGAGATGTGTAGCAGTCAAGAAGTTTCTAGCCAACTAGCTCCCTCACCCATTCAGATGGAGACTACACATGTGCGGTGGAGTAGCGTCCACTCGGTTGATCCGTTTCCGTATGCATCTCTCAAGGTTAGACTAACATGTTAATTACAATGTATAAGAATTTAAATTTTCACTTGTTGTTAGCAATTTAAAAATGTGTCTAAATATTTTCCCTGTAATATTTAGAACTCTTCTGAGTGCACACTGTTCTTAAATATTGGATATGAGAATGTTATGGTGGCGTGGGGTAAGCTATTTCGTTATGCTCCTACCGATATGGTGAACGGTCAACAGCTTATACGTTACCATGTGTCGGGTGCTTGTGGATGATTTTGTGTCCGAATATGGTGATGTAGGATTGTCGATGCCTGCACTTGGTATGTGTACACTACGTGCTACTCAAACTTGTACAGTTCAGTGGCCAGTTCAGTTAGTTAAACTCACGGGATAGGTAAGCGAACTGAACAATTACTCTGAAATTCTTTTCTTTTATAGTATACTATAGTCTAGTTGTGTAACGTTATAGACTTAATTAATATATCAGGAAAACATTAGACCCAAATCTGATAAAAGGAACGGAAAGAGTACTGCTCAATCAGTTCCTCCCACATCAGTTCCTTCAAAGGCATCGATATTCAATTTCAAGGTTAGAGATAATTTAGTGCAGCAAGACATACTCGATGCCTTGTCTCCTAATCTAGGAATGCTGCACTTGCACTACTGTTGATGCCACCTGATCATGATGCGATTACATTAACGGTCGATCAGATGATATTTCATTATGATCAAGGTTCTCAAATTGACATTTATATGACCGACTTTATGGATTCAAGAGGGATTGGTTGAATGTATCAATCATCAAGTCAACCATTTGTGAGTGATTACTACCCTGTACATATTTGAATTGAATTTTGAATTAGTGTTGATGAAATGTTAAATCACTAATGATATTGTATTTATGGAATAGACATGTACAATATAAGGCGGTCACAGAACATGGCAACAACAGTTTTGGTTACTTGTGTCCTGTTATGTTCTCCAAGGCGACAATGTCAAGTGAGATCCTGGGCCTTATGCAATACTTGACATCCGCAATCTATAACTGTGGGAACAAGTCTTACGTTATGCTACCAGTTCATCAAGGGTAACTTCATCATCCGTTTCTAAATATTTTATATCTATAAATTTTGCTATTTATATAATGATAATTTAATTGAATTCAATTAATGGTATTCTAATAAGTGAACATCCGACACTGGTCTTTACTAGTTTTGTCAATGAAGCACCCTAGGATTTTTCAGTTTGACTCACTTGGTAGGAATGCCAAGAAACCAATGATAGCAACTGTGCTCGTAATGTGAGTTGCTTATCTTGTGCAATAATGTTTATTACTTAATATTTTGGTTGAAAACTTGTAACTTACTGTGTCTATTAAACTATATGTTTGGTTTAATTTAGCGCCTTTAAAGCTGCATTGATGACATTGCAAAAACCAGTGAAAAATAACAAGATCCGGGGGAACAATGTAAATGTATTGTGTATTAATTGGTGTAGTGCCATAATACTTGTAAATACTTGAAAGGATGATGGTGAACATGTATGTGTATATGTACAGTGTCCAGTGCAGCATGGAGGTTCTGAATGTGATACTACGTCAAGAGATTTATGCATGACGCAGTAGGCGCGACGACATGTTGAACAAAGCACTCATTATACAAGGTAAGATTTCCTTAAAGTTTTGGTTATATACCTTTATATGTTGTTACACTTGTAGTTTATAATTAATGTTGTTTTTTTCTAACTCAAGGCTTTTGAATCGGTAGTGTCGAATTATGAAGATACACACATTGTCAAGATTCTTGAGGATTGGGTAGAATACATCATCACAAATTTCGTTAATTGATTTTGTATTTCTAGCTGAACAGTTGTAACTCATCACATTAGTAGTTGATGTGTGAGGATATTTGAATTGTAATTATGAGAATGTAAACTTTCTTCTACATTTATGATTTAGTTAATTTGTTATGTAATTGTTGGGGTCACGGAATGTGGAATTGATTGCCCCTTTGTGCTGGCATTGTTATATATGTGATACACAGGTCTGGTTGAACATTGAGGTGTGTATAGGGTACATATAGAGCTACCATGGTGAAAAAAATGGCCTATTTCGGCGGTTCCTTTATAACAACCGCCTAAATAAGTGCACTGGGTTGGTCCCTGGGCGGGTCCCTGGGTCGGTTGGTTCTAGAATACTTTCTGGCATTGACTGACCCAGAGACCGACCCAAGGACTATCTCGGTGGTTGTTAGCTTACAACCTCCGAGATAGACTCGACCGACCCGGTCCCTGGGCTGGTCCCGGGGTCGGTCAGTTCCAGAATACTTTCTGCATTGACCGACCCTAGGACCGGCTCAGAGCCTATCTCGGCGGTTGTAAGCTAACAACCGCCGAGATAGATGTGATTAGTTATTGATTTTACCGAGCATCTATTTCGGCGGTTGTTTTTTGTACAACCGCCGAAATAGGCCCTTTTTCTACTAGTGTGAGAACGAAAAGTGGCACAGTGAATGACACTGTTGAAGAAGACAAGTTAGAGTATATTATCGATTCTAGAATGATATGTTTTAAACCCGCCTTCAATCTGGTGTGCGAGATGTTGTGTTACAATGATTTATCTATGCACATGTGCAGACACAAGAATAAAATGAATAGAGACACGGATCATGTATGTTCACAAGTTGAAACAACAAAAAAATCAAAATATTTTATTTTTATAATCCCTAAAGAGAAGTATCCAGTCTTGTTTACAAGCACTATCGATTGAACTTGACAGACGAGTACATAAGTGGACCAAAGTTCAAGAAACCACCACCATAAGCAATATTTCACTAGAAAGCCATAAAGGGTAAACCTAAAAGGAGAAAGATAGAAATAAAAAAAACAAGTGAAGAAGCCGTTAATTGCTCACAAGAATTATATAGTTACATGTTCCGTGGTGTTTCACCACCATCTTCAATCTGATGTGGGGGATGCAGGAAGAGAATGAACATAGGCTCAGTGTATGTTCTTGTTCGCCAGTTAGGATGACTAAATAAGAATGAAGAGAGGTGAGGAGACTCACGTAGAAAGAAACAGCTTATAAACCCACAAATTTTATACGAAATAATTTGGACACTCAATTATTATAGTTGTTGATCTAGTGATTAAAATTTTGTTTAGAAAAATTCAAGAGAATTATCCCTCAAGGAGAATTTTAGTAGTTTCCAGTATTTAGGATTTCATATTTTAGATTATTAATGTTTTTAATAGAATTCTCTCAACCTTTTGTGTAATCCGGAGTTGTTGTTTCAATCAAAGCATCGAAATTAAATATCAAATTTCTATCTCTTCTCACCTCCTTAATCTAAGGCTATCTTATCTACCAACTAGTACTCATAAAGCGAAGCGGCTCAGTGACATCGCTTGAATTGGTGTCACTGTGATATCTCAATTCTCGGTCGTTCGATTAATAGTTTTGATCCAATGGTCTATATCCAATATGGGATATTCAGGAGCATATAAGTAATCTCTTTTTTTATCAGAAAGAAACTTTTATTCATTAGCCAACATCAGGCTGAGAGTACAAGTAATCAGATTCAAGTAGACTATTACATTCAGCGGGAGGGGAATTAACCTTCCTAAAACCCCTCGAACAAGACAAAGCTAGTTTGGCCAAACAATAAGCTAACCCATTACATGACCGACTGATTTTAACAATTTCACAGCTATCAAAATAGAGGGATAAACTAATGCATTCTTTAATGAGATGCTCATTTGGAAGGGCTGTGTGAGACTTCATCTGTAATTGATCAATAACCACCTGAGAATCAGTCTCAACAACAATATTCTGGAAACCTTCACCTCTAGCAAGGCGAAGCCCATCAAAAACACCCAAATTCTCAGCTTCATGAATACTGGACAAACCCATTTGATGAGTAAATCCGCAGACCCAAGCCCCATTATGGTCCCTAATAACTCCCGCAGCAGCCACAGTGCCGTCCCCGCTCATGGATGTATCAGAGTTAACCTTGTAGCTGCCTACCGGAGGGGGTTGTCATTTAACAGATACTCCTCTATTGGCCCGCACCTCATTACATGTCCTGGCTTTCATAGACGATAATGAGAATTCTGAGATCTTCTTTCTGACTATGCTGAAGTCAAGCTTCTCTGCATCAGGAATGCCATTATGGAACTTGAAGTTCATCCACCACCATAGGGAATGGAAAGTGATTCCAAAGACCTGATTCCAATCTACTTTCTCCGCGCAGGAGGCCCATTTCCTCTTGGATAAGTTCGCAGCCAACCAATCCTTAGTGCCAATCCCTGATTGAAAGAAGTTTGGATAGTGGGTTAGATCATACTTCTCCCAGATGCTTCTGCTCACAATGCAGTCCCTCATGACGTGAAGGGCATCCTCTTTGGAACCACATATTGAGCAGGCCTCCGGCAGAAGACCCCTGGAGTGTAGAAGATCTTTAGTTTTTAACCTCTGATGGGCAAAAAAACCAGAGAAATTTTTTCACTTTTTCAGGTATATTCAGCTTCCAGATACGACTCCAAAAGTTGTCTTTCATACCTGTAGTAAAAAAGTTCTCATAGACAGATGAAACTATTAATTCACCCGAATGATGGTAAGCCCAATAAAAACTATCACTAGTTTCCTCATTGAAAATTGCCTTACTAGCCAAAGAATTTAAGATAACCGAAGGGAAGAGATTAGAGAGAGAATCCCATTTCCAACCTCTATCTGCTTGCCAAAATTGGTCGACAGTAGCATCTAGGTTAGTACTACTTGTTTGAGAAATATAAGAGCATAAAGGTTTATCCACTAACCATCTATCCTTCGAGAAATTAATAAGCTTACCGTTACCTAGCTTCCATTTGGAACCTTCACAAATCAGCTCATGGCTACTAATAATGCTTTTCCAAACACTGGAAGCTCCCTTGCGTTCTGGATTTTTATATTTCTGCAGGAGAAGTTTAGCCCAGAGGCTATCCTGATGTTTGAGAAGCCTCCAACTAAGTTTAGCTAAGCATGCCCGATTCATAGCAGATGACTTCCTAAAACCAAGGCCACCCTCCGGTCTGGGTTTACAGATCGTATCCCAAGCAACTGTATGGAGCTTCCTGTCAGTCTCCTTATGCCCCCACAGAAAACATCTGCTTAATTTGTCTAGCTTATTGCATACAGAAACAGGTAAGGTCTGAGACATCATGTTAAAAATTGGTACCGAACTTAAAACAGATTTGACCAGAGTTAACCTTCCAGCAAATGATAGAGATTTTTCCTTCCAACCACTAATCCTATTCTGGACCTTCTCTATCAGATCCTTAAAAATTTTACTCTGGGTTCTACCACGGTAAACATTGATACCAATATATTTACCGAGATTATCAGCAATAGGAATCCCTATACTTCTGCTGATACTAACTTTCTGTGCAGGATCCACATTCTTAGAAAACATGACTCGAGACTTCTCGCCTGACATTTCACAAAAACCCATTAAAGCAGTCATCATATTTGAGAGATTGTCTTTGGTAGCAGACCCTAGGAGGACAAGGTCATCGGCAAAAAAGAGGTGGGACAGCTTGGTCACCCTGTCGAATACCTCTAGAGGGGGAGAATTGATTGGATTCACAGCCATTCCACAATACCTTCATGGAAACATATTCAACACATGACATTACAAGTTCTATAAAACTAGGGGGAAGGCTGAGGGAATTCAAAGTATCTCGTATAAACCTCCAGGAAAGTCTATCGTAGGCTTTTTCCAGGTCAATCTTAATAACTGCCCAACCTTTCTTCCTCTTCACTTTGTTCATGGAATGAAAGATCTCTTGCATAATAATATGATTATCCTGGATACTTCTACCAGGAACAAAACTGGTCTGA
>CM041776.1:404563841-404582370 GCA_023374045.1 Limonium bicolor | reverse complement strand
AAAATTCTTCTAATTGAATTAAAACCTTCCTACCTGAGGTTATATCCCCCACCCAGACTAGCTCTGTTCCTGGTAGAAATATTCAGGATAACCATATTATAATGCAAGAGATTTTTCACTCCATGAACAGAGTGAAAAGTAAGAAAGGTTGGGCGGTCATTAAGATTGACTTGGAAAAAGCTTATGATAGACTTTCTTGGAGGTTTATCAGAGATACCTTGAACTGCCTTAACCTTCCCCCTAGTTTCATTGAGCTTGTAATGTCCTGTGTAGAATCTGTTTCCATGAAGGTTTTATGGAATGGCTGTGAATCTAATCAGTTTTCTCCTTCTAAAGGTATTAGACAGGGGGACCCCATATCCCCTTATCTTTTTGTACTCTGTATGGAAAGATTCTCCCATATGATTGATATTTTTGTCCAAGAGGGTAGATGGGATACCATTAGTCTCAACAGAAATGGTCCTAAGTTATCCCATCTATTTTTTGCGGATGACCTAGTATTATTAGGTTCTGCCACAAAAGATAACTTATCCAGTATGATGACTGCCCTTTTGGGCTTTTGTGAGATGTCAGGAGGTAAGGTTAGTCTTGACAAATCTCACATCATTTTTCTAAAAATGTGAACCCTGAACAGAAAATCAATATTAGCAGGAGTATAGGGATTCCTATTGCTGATAATTTAGGAAAATATCTAGGAATTAATATTTACAGAGGTAGAACCCAAAATAAGAACTTTAAGGAACTTATTGAAAAGGTTCAAAATAGGGTTAGTGGTTGGAAGGAGAAATCTTTATCCTTTGCTGGGAGACTTACTCTTGTTAAATCGGTGCTCAGTTCTGTTCCGATTTTCAATATGATGTCACAGTCATTACCACTTTCTGTATATGATAAGTTAGACAAGATTAGCAGATGCTTTCTATGGGGACACAAGGAGACTGATAGGAAACTCCATACAATTGTTTGGGATACTATATGCAAACCTAAACTGGAGGGTGGTTTGGGCATTAGGAAATCCTCAACAATGAATCGGGCCTGTCTGGCGAAACTCAGCTAGAGATTACTTAAACAGCAGGATAATCTCTGGAGCTAAAAAAATATGAATAAAAAGTAGAAATTTGATGTTTTAAAATATTTTTACTCTAAATAATATTTTCGAAATTTTAAATTTATATAAAGTAATATTATAAAATTAATCTATCGTTCCCTTTACTATTTGTGTCTTTTTGTAATCTAACTTGTGGCTTCTTTAATATATTATACTTTTTAGAATTCTTTACATTATTAGAGAATTAATTATAAATATGGTATTTTGTACAATTCTAACCCATATAAAAAGAAATTAAATTTTTACTAGTTACTTTTTTAATATATTATATAATTCTTTGATACATTTTTCAAATTAAAATAAATAACATGATATAGGGAAAAATTCACGTGACAACACTAAAAAGTTTAATAATTCACAAAATATAATAGTTTTTAAAAAGGTTTTTCTAATACCACAACAAATAATTGTAATTCACCATATACCACTGATTATTAAACATAGTTCATATTATACCATGTAACAGTATATTTATCCTAATACAATCCGATCTGATCCACTATCCTACGTTACCTGGTTTTGATCACAGAGTCTCACAAGAGTAGAGAGAGAGAGAAAGCCTTCAGTTGAAATTGAGTATAAGTTTGATTGCCAAATGTTGCGTGTCTTATTTCATGGGGGTACATCCCTATTTATAGTATTTTGGGCCTGGTTCCATGGTGTCAGCCTGTATTTTACATGTATAAGTACAGTTTTACCCTCTCTTAGTATCTTTGGTCGACCATAGGCGGTCAGTCGTACTATATTTCGCCTTGTCTAAGTCCTATTTTCATCCGGCTGGGGACGGCCGGATGCCCTATGTGCTTCTACTTCCATCCGGCTAAAGCGGCCGGATGCTCTATGCATCTCTATTCTCATCCGGCTAGAGCGGCCGGATGCTCTCCGTGTCTTGTTTTGGCTTGGTACCATGTCTTCCCTTCTCATCAGTCCCACAAGTTCTATCATTCTGAATTCTTGGTGAAGAAAATAGAACTTCTGTGTCCTATGCTTGTGTTTTAGCGAAAATTTTTGCGAATGCGGCCATCCCTGAGGTTCTTTGGTTTGTCTATGCCTCGTCTTTCCCTTATCTCAGTCCCACAAGTTCTTTTTCTTCATACGTGGAGAGAAAGAACTTTTCACTGGCCATGTGCGAAGCTCGTGACCTGAACCCGCTTTTTACCGCTTTTTGAATTTTCCACCTGTCTTCAGTGTAGAATTTGCTGGGTCTTTCTTTCGACTAAACATCGGAGTCGTCTCTAGGAAGCGTGCGGCTCTTTCTTTTCCCCTGCAAAAAGGCGTTTTTTGTTTGCGCATGCGTATATATATATTATTCATTTGAGCGGGAGAAAACTTTCCTCAAAGCCCGATTTTTTAAGCTTCTTTTTCTTTCTTCCTCTGCCCTCTCATTTCGACTGTCTTCTTCTCTCGCCCCCCTGTTGTCGTGGTCTGTCTTGTCTTTCGTTGCCGTTGCTCTTTGATTCCTTGCTAAGCTCGATAATGTCTTCCTCCACCGCAAAACAGAATAAACTCGCTGCAAATTTTCCACCCGCTATTGAGGCGATTCAGGGCTCTCGCTCTTCCAACGGCTTTCGCCCCTCGTATCTGAAGTCTACAAGACCCTTTCTATCCGGGCTCAACCTTCTCCTTCCTCTCTCGATTATCCCTCCCTTTGTGATAGTCTCAGGGGTGTCGAAGCCCCACTTGGCACCCAGATTTACCTGCCATCCTCCGATTCTCATCCTAACGACGATTTTGGCCGTGGGTACATAGTTTACGCTGATTTTTTCCGCTCCGGCCTGACCATTCCTCCTTCGCCGCTGCTGTTCTCTTGCCCACCTTCATCCAAAGTCCATTTCGCACCTCCATGCCTTTGTTTCTCTCTGCGAGGAAAGCAAGATTCGGCCGGAAGGTACTAATTTCGCCCGATTCTTCACAGTTAGGGTTGACCCTGATAGCTTAACCCTAATTGCGAAAGCTGGATACTCCCTCTTTGATTATAAGAAGGTTCATGAGTGGGGCTCACGGTGGTTCGTCATTATTCCTCCGTCCGGCCGAGTCTTGGGCGTCCCATATTGTGCTGAGGTCGGCAAAGGCCAGCTGATCTGTCCCCCAACCCCTCCGACTGAGCTGCCCATTTCGAAGATTCTGAGGGCACTAAGCAAAAAACCGCCGACTGTCGAGGCGTTTTTTACAAAAGCACGTTTGTCTTCTCTGAAGACCTATCACAGGAAGTGCTTTTAATTTTTAGCATGAATTCTGCTGTCCCCATCGGTCTTCTTATTGTTTTGACGTGTCGTATGTAGACTTCTTCCAGAAGGGGGACACGATCGGTCCTTTTCATAGCTGGAACTTCGTCACCTTCAAGAATGGGGACGAGAAAATCAATTACTACGACACTCTGGATGCGGCTACTGATGCGGCCGAGCAGCTTTTGGAGAATGCTACTCCCCCTGCAAAGCGCTCCAGGCAAGAAGCCAGGGATGACCAAGCTGGTCACTCGAAGAAAAAGAAGAGGTTGGAATCTCCTGAACGTGCTGACGCCGGGCTGTCAGGTACATGGCATGTGAGCCCCAAGTCTGGGCGCCGTGTCTTCCTTCCCCTCACCCCTGGTTCGGGTTTAGACCTTGGCTCTTGCCTGGGGCGGGAGTCTGGTCATCCGACTCCAATTTGCGAGCAGTTCCCTGACTTGTCGGGTTACTTTTCTTCAGATCCTACTCAAGAGAACACATTGGAGGCGTCCGGACTCCGCTCTGATCTTCTGGCTGGAGAAGGTTTTGGTTGTTCCGTTGTTTTTTCTTGTTCTTTGCTTCTTCTCTTTTCTTGACTCGGCCCTGGGGAAGAAGGTAACTTTCCCTTGAACTCCTTGTCCGATCCCACAGTTTTGACTACCTCCTCACTAGGAAGGCTGTCCATGATGCGGACTTCACACATTCGGGCCATCTTTTGGCTTCCTCTTATTGTAACCACCTTCCCGTTTGAGGTTAAATATTTCATTTTTAAGTGATGAGTGATGTGGATGGCTTTGAAAGCATTGATTCCTGGCCTTCCAAGGTACATGTTATATCCAGAAAGACCTGGCACAATAAAAGTCGTGAGTCTTTCCGTTCTTCTTTCGTCTCCTTGGCCCAGGGTCATTGTGAAATCTATACTGCCGGAAGACGTGGTAGAGACGCCTCCTACAAATCCTCCTAGAACCGCCGAATAGGGCTTGATCCGGTCCTCAGGTACCTCCAACTTCCTAACCGCTTCGGCTGATATGACATTTGCTCCGGCCCCACTATCGATTAGAATTCCCTCCATCATTCGATCATTTACTTGTGCACGAATGACAAGTGGATCGTTGTGTGGGTAGCACTCCATCTTCATCTTCGTCGGAGAAGAAAATTGGAGGAAAACTTTCTTTTTTGGCGATTTTCTTCTCTGGGAGTTCCTGATGTACTTGATGAATGTGCCTTTTTCTTTCATTAGGGGTTAGTGGTCCTACCTCTGAAAAAAGTCCTGTGAGTTTTCTTAGAGAAAGTTTTATTAGCTTTCTTTTTTGGGAGAAGAAGGGGTTTGCTGAAAAATAAAAATGCAAAAAGAATGGAAATTTTATTTCCCCTCTTGATAACATGATTTTTGACAATTTATGTGATATAAAATTTTCAGCTTAAAGCAAATTACAAATTGTAATTCCGAATGATATCTCGAATGAAAGGAGAAAGACTTTTTACTATCCTTCTTTACAAACCTGTTATCATCCCACTGACTTGCCGGGATCAAGCCTGGGGTGAACCTCTTCCTCTTGTCGCCCACGAGGTGCGTTCTGGGTACTGCTCTGCTGACCGCCGTATTGCCTTTGTGCTCCGGCTGATTGCTTTCCCTTCTTCTTATTCTCCTCAATGATTCGAAGCTCTTTGGCCAAGGTAGCACAGTTTACAGTCCGGTGGCTGCGGTTTCCGTGGTATTCGCAGAATGCAACCGGAATTTCCCCCTGCGGCGGCTTTCTCGGCTGAGGAAGGTATCCTTCTCTTACTGCAGCAGCATATTTCCCTGGGTCAATGTAGACAATGGTCCTTGCCCCCTGATGTTGTGCCCCCTGAGAGGAAGATCCGGCAGTTGACTTGCCATAATATGGCTTGTACCTTGACCCTCCTCTTCCGGCATTTCCTCCATGCCCTTCCTTCTTTTCTAGTACCCCTGCGATTTTGAAGCTATCTGTTAGCTCTTTAGCCTTGTTTTCTGCTATCTCAGATTTCAAAAAATCATGGATCATTTCAGCTAATTCTCCATGAGTTTTCGGCGCTTTTGTTGTGATCTTTCCAGCAAGCCGAGGCTGAGCCAGACCGTTACCAAAGGCTTTAATCAAGATTTTCTCGTCGATATCATCGATTTCTGTGACCTTCTTATGGAAGCGCTCACTGTACTCCTTCACGGTTTCTCCTTTTTGCTGCTTTACGTCCATCAATTCTATTGTTTCTTTTTTAACCCTCTTACTCGCAGCGAAGTATTGCTGGAATTCTTCGGTCAGCTGTTTGAAGCTCGTGATGGACTGTGGCGGTCTCGTGGAGATCCATCCCAACGCTCTCTTCGAAAGCGTCCCGGGGAATAAATTGCAGAGAGCGAGGGAGCTGATCCCCTGAGTGTTCATGGCAAACATGAACTTCTTAATATGTTGGGTGGGGTCTCCAGTCCCATCATATTTCTCAATCGCCGGAGCAACGAAATGCGGCGGGAGTTTTGTTTTTCTTATCCGCTCTGAGAAGGGGTACAAGCTCATGTCTATCTGGTCATCCTCTTCCATTTCTTCTTCACTAATGATTGAAATGCGCTTCCTATCCTTACTTTCCTCGCCATTACTGCCTCTAGAATCTTTGTTTCTCAGCTGTTCAATGGCCTCAGTCATTTCGTCCCATTTTTTCTGATACTCCTCGTCTCTTTGCATTAATTCCTGTTGTAGAGTTTCGTTTCCCTATACAATTTTTTCATTAATGGATCTGACTAGTCCCTTTAGCATGTCCTCGAGATCTTTCTTGGAGATGGCCTCTGGCATCTCCGAACTCATTTCTTCTTCAGAGCGATTGTTATCCTCGGTAGCGTTCTTCGGTGTTTTCTTTGATCTTGGAGCCATTTCTCGTATTCAGATCCTGCAAAAAATGTCGTTAGTCGTTTCAGGATTTTCACTACAAATCGTCGCAGATTACTTCCCTGTTTCTAGGTGGTCTCGTGGTCGCTTCTTGCTGTTCGTTTCCCACAGACGGCACCAAATGAAACAGTATATTTATCCTAATACAATCCGATCTGATCCACTATCCTACGTTACCTGGTCTTGATCACAGAGTCTCACAAGAGTAGAGAGAGAGAGAGAAAGCCTTCAGTTGAAATCGAGTATAAGTTTGATTGCCAAATGTTGTGTGTCTTATTTCATGGGGTACATCCCTATTTATAGTATTTTGGGCCTGGTTCCATGGTGACAGCCTGTATTTTACATGTATAAGTACAGTTTTACTCTCTTAGTATCTTTGGTCGACCACAGGCGGTCGATCGTACTATATTTCGCCTTGTCTAAGTCCTATTTTCATCCGGCTGGGGACGGCCGGATGCCCTATGTGCTTCTACTTCTATCCGGCTAAAGCGGCCGGATGCTCTAGCATCTCTATTCTCATCCGGCTAGAGCGCCGGATGCTCTCCGTGTCTTGTTTGGCTTGGTACCATTTCTTCCCTTCTCATACCACATAAATATTTTTAATTCATACGATACCACAAATATTATTAGAATATATAAATATAACAAAAAAAATTAAACTTGAAGTTAATTCTTATTGGTTAAAATTGTATATAAATAAAAAATACCATAAATTTTATTACAAAATCTTAACATATTAAAATATACAAATTATTATATAATATATAAACTAAAAATTTTGATTAAAAATATAAAATGTGGTAAATAGTATGATAATCTAATATTTTTATAATATCACTTTTATATTTTAGGGAAATTACCACAGAAAAGTTTGTTAATTCATAAAATACCACAGTTTTAAAAAAAGTTTATCTGATACCACAAAAAATAATTTTAATTCACAGAATACCACTAATTACTAATCCTAAACCTTTAAAATCAAAATAGCCCTACTTGTTAATAAACACAGTTTACATTATATAGAATATTTTTATTCATAAGATACCACTAAAATAATAAAATATATTAAAACAATAATAAATAAATAAAATTTATGTTTATTATATATATATATATATGTTAAAACTGTATTTATAAAATATACCATATATATATCATAATAGAATCTCTAAAAAATTAAAAGTTTAAAAAATTATAATTATATAATAATATATAGATGCTAAAGTTTGACTAAAATAAAAGAATAGTTAAGAGAATGATAAATTAATTATTTAGTATTACTTATATATTTTAAAAAATTTATTAAAAATTATAAATTATATAAAGTAATATTATAGAAAATTAAATTATCACTTCATTTACTATTTTTGAATAGTTTAATCAAATTTGTGGCTTCTAGAATATTATACTTTGTATATTTCTTTATATTTAACTATTTTTATTGTTAAAAATTTGAAAACTAATATATTGTATCTTATTTTATACAATTTAAACCATTATATTAACAAATTTCACTTTTTATCTTTTTAATGTTTTTAAAATATTTACTAATTTTTGTGATATCTTGTGAATCAAAATATATATATGTGTGATTTAGTGTCAACTATGATTATTCACAAGTAGAGAAATTTTGGTCTTAAAAAACTTGGGTTAGTAATAAGTGGTATGTGGTCAATTAAAATTACATTTATGGTATCACAAAAACTATTTTTTATAAATGTGATATTTTGTGATTAACAAACTTTTTAATGGATCCAGTGAATTTTTCCCATCTTTTTATTCAAAAAATGCTACAATTATTTGTATAATATATCAAAAAATTAACAAGTAAAATTTAGTTTTTTTATATGGGTTAAAATTGTACAAACTACAAAAATACTATAATAATTAAATCTCCACATAAATAAATTTAAAAAGTATAATATTAGTGGAGCCACAAATTTGATTAACAAAAAATGATAATTTAATTTATTTTATATTCTTTTATAAAATTTTAAATTTTTAAGGATATTATTTATTTTTCTTTGAAATACTTAGAGTGAAAATATTATGAAAAATTGAATTTTGATTTTTATTTTTAATCAAAAGTTTTATATTTTAAATAATATATTATAATTTTTTCTATTTTTATATATTTTATAATTTTATGTATGGTACTTTTTATTTTTTTATAATTATAACAAATATATTAATAAATTTAAATGTTTATTACTTTTTCTACTATTTTTGATATATTTTATTAATTTTTGTGGTATTTGGTGATTTAAAAATATTTATGTGTTAAAATAGGAACTATTTTTAGTAATAAGTAGGGGTATTTTGTTCGTAAGAGTTTAGGTTTGGTGATTAGTGTTATCTTGTGAATTATAATTATTTTTGTAGTATCAGAAAAACATTTTTAAAACTGTGATTTTTTGGGAATTAACAAATTTTTTAGAGGAATCCCGCAAATTTTCTTTTGTAAAAAATTTAGATTATCATACTATTAACTATTTTTATACCATTTTAACCAATATATTAATAAACTTAATTTTTTATTATTTTTTACTATTTTTAATTTTTATGGTATCCAATGAATTAAAAAGATGTATATGGTATAATGCGGAGTATGTTTATTAACAAGTAAGGTATTTTGGTCTTTAAAAGTTTAAGGTTAGTAATTACTTGTATCTGGTGAATTAAAATTGTTTTTTGTGGTATCAGAAAAGCTTTTTAAAAAAATTATGACATTTATGAACTAATAAACTTTTTGATGGTATCGCTTGAATTTTTCTAAATTTTTAAAAAACGCGATTTGTCAAAAATCAATACGTTGGTAAGAAATAAACATTATCCTAATTTGTACTCCATCTTCAAGAATATAAGTCTGCTTTTAACATTTAAATTTGTTAAGGAAATATAAGCCATACACTTCATTTACACTTTAATAATGGAAGCTTTACCCAACACGTTCAGAAATCCATTCGGAGTTTATTTAGTTTGTTGCCACCATATGAAACGAATAAAATTGAAGGTAAAGCATATAATATTCACTATCTCCCAGTGTATTAATCCAAGTCAATTATACAATAAAAATTCAAATTAATTTTGCTACATGGCTTATTTCAGAGATGGAAGTAGCATTTTGGATTTGACGACCGACTTGTTAATTGCCTTCATTTTCGCATGAATAGATAAATATTAGATTCACGGACTTGGTATTTCTTTATCCACCATTTCATTCACTTGTACTATTTGTACTTTGGAATAGATAATGATTGTACACTACAGCCGTCATAGCTGTAGACACGCCTTGAATTAAGCTAGGGGATATCGTAATTCACGATGTAGCTAAGAGCATCCACAATAGAGTTGATTCAACTCTAAATGTCAGTAAGGAAAACAAAAAAACCTCTACAGTAGAGTTGAATCAACTCAAATTCTCTCCCCTAGTTCCTTAACTAAGAATTGTCCTTTCTTTTGTTTTTATTGGTCATTGGTCTGACATCTCCTCCCTCCCTTGTCAAAAAGTGCCACTCTTTCTCTTCTCCCCCTCTGCAAAACGTGTGAATGAGTAGAAAAAGTAATACTATATTAGTAAAAGTGATGAGAGGAGAGAAGTTAAGATTTTTTGTTATTGTAGTGGAAGAAGTTTCCTAACAAATAAAATACATTATTTTGATGACATGGCACATAGGGAAGTGTTAAGAAACTAGGGGTTGTTGTGGATGCCCTAAGCTAGCTACTGTGACGCCTCTCAAAATACCAGTTCCTCAAATAAAGGAAGATACTGATGGATTGAATGCTTGTCGTTTTCTCTTCGGATTTTCCATCTTTAATAATATAACCTTTATACGAAGATCCTTAGCAAATCCAATTGGAATTTCTCTACGAAACCATGAAAATAGGAAGTATATACATAAATATCCATGTGGATAATTACAAGTACTACTGCCTCGTCACAACAAGGTTTCCTCCCAAGCGCTTTTTCCCCAAAAACGCCTCGACTTCCGACATGCATGTTGCCCATCAGTGATTATCCCATCACCCTGTTCTGTCAATGGATTATTGCAACTCTCACACGTTTCAATCTTTCACACTCAACAAGTACCGATTAGTGCCATGCATCCCATCATTATCTCTAGTTATAGCTTTGCATGGTCACAAGCTTTGGCGCTTCCTTTGCTACTTAAACTGTGTTAGGGTTTTCAAATTTCTCACACAACCTTTCAGCTGCCACATCTCCTCCTCTTCCAACCCAGATACTAGTGAGTTTCGCGATTGGCGACATCATTTACTGCTCAATTTTTCCAAGCTCTCAACTCCATTGTTTTTCGCCCCTCCAATGGTTGCGCCACCATCTCCTCCGCCCGTTGAAACTTTGGTCTCTCATTGTGCCCAACTTTCCCTCACTGCTGTAGAGGAAGAATCCGTTGAGGTCGATGATTTGCTCAACACTAGCTCAGAAGCTCTCATGCCATGTTGCTTCTTAGGCAAACTGCTCATGAATCGTCATGTTGATCTCAAGGCTTTGGAGCGCACTCTTGCCAAGGCTGGTGCTGTGAGTATACTCTCCGTGTCCGTAGTCTTGAAGATGGACTTTTGCTTTTTCGCCTCCCTGATGAGGCATTCGTGGCGTCTATTCTCTCTCGTGGGCCTTGGACACATGATGGTGGCCTCCTGGTTCTTTCGGCCATTGACAAAGCCACACCACCACGCGACCATGATTTTAGGTGGGTTCCATTCTGGGTGCATGTTTATGATGTCCCGTTGCAGTTCATGCATCCTATGTTCACAAAGAGAATTGGTAACCAGATTGGAATTTTTATGGAATACGCTGAATTTGATCGGCGCAAAGCTGGGTCGTATATGTGTCTTAAGGTTCGTATTGATGTCTCTCGTCCCCTCCTTCGTTTCACAACCATCACTATCGAAGGCAAGCCAACAATACTCCCAGTGACTTTTGAGAAGCTGCCGAATCTGTGTTTTCTTTGTGGGTTGTTCAACCATATACTCCGTGACTGCCCGTATCGTACTGAAGCAACTCAGGAGGAGTTTAATTATGGGTTGTGGCTGAAAGCTGGTACTGGCGGTGTTGCAAGGCCATCTTATGAGTCCCACGGTGTTGGTTCCTCAGGCAGCCGTCGCTCTACTCCACCCCCACGACCTGGGATCGTCCATGCTATTTTTGACCCGGAAGCTAAGCAGGAAGAGCAGGAGGGTGCGCATGTGATGGTTGATATCAACCAAGCACCAGTCATGGAAGAGGGAGAGATACCTCCATCCCCTAATGTTTCTGATAGTAGGAAGCACAAGGCTGTTGTCATCCAGTGTTCATCCTCAGAATCAGAGCTCAGAGATGTTAACTCAATGGAAGAGATTACCAAGCGCGGTAAAGGTGAGCCTACAGTTTCAACCCCGACGGCGATGCTGGGAGAGGCCTAGTGTCGCCAGCCATAATGTCCATTTTGGTGGCGAACTGTAGAGGTTTGGGTGTTGCTGCTGCAGTTCGGTGGATTAAGGATGTTTTACATCAACAAGCACCAGCTTTTGTGTTTTTAACTGAGACTAAGCTTGCGTCTTTTGAACTAAGGTCTTTTGCTAGATGTTTACCTCGTTATCGGTGGATCGCAAGGGATAGTGAAGGTAGAAGAGCGGGGGTGGTTTTTTTGTCTGTTAATTTTGATGTCTCAGTGCTTAGTGTCTAGTCGTCACGTGGATGTTGTAATTCGTGGTTTTGGAAAGGATCCATGGAGGTTCTCTGGTTTGTATGGATGGTCTGATCATCAATGTAAATGGAAAACATGGCACTTGCTTCGGTATTTGTATGCTCAATGGCAGGGGCCGTGGGTGTTGGGGGGTGATTTTAATGAATGCCTGTACTTAGATGAACATAAAGGTCGAGGTACTCGACCTCATGGGAATATGCAGGAGTTTCAGAAATGTCTGTCGGATTGTGGTCTTCATGATTTGGGTTATAGGGGTTCCAAGTTTACCTTCACTAATAAAGGACAACCGAATAGACATACACTGAGTAGATTGGATCGGTTTTTAAGCAACAGATCCTGGCTTGATATTTTCCCTGCAGCTACGAATTATCATTTGTCATGGGGTCACTCTGATCATAAGCCAATTAAGTTGGTACTTTCTCCTTCTAATCGTTGTGGGCCAAAACCTTTTCGATTTGAGAATTGTTGGGCAGACAATCCGCAATGTCAATCTATAGTACACTCAGTGTGGAATGCATCAGTTTTAGGTTACTGTCAAAAGATGAGGATTTGTGGAAAGCAGTTACACATATGGGGTAGGCATCAGCTTTGGGTCGAGAAAAGGGCACTTCATCAGACGCGTCAGCAATTGGATTCCGTTGCTACTGATTTGTCTACAACTGGTGCTGTTAATCGCTGGGCTGAACTAAATTCAATATATGATTCTCTTTTGATAAAGGAAGAGGTTAGACTTAAACAGCGTTCTAGGCAACAATGGTTGCAATCGGGTGATCGGAACACGGCCTTCTTTTATGCACAATTCAGGATGCGTTCTCGCCAGAATCATATTAGTTCTCTGTCGTCTCCAACACAAGCTACACAGTACACCTGGGCTGGAATTGAGCAAGTGGCACGGGGACATTTTCAACAGCTGTTTACCTCAACTTATCCCCAGACCAATCCTCATCTGTTAGCTTGTATAGAAGACCGGGTCTCGGCCTCTTCATATCAGTCCATGGGACAGGTTTATACTAGGGAGGAGGTGGTTCGTGCTTACAGCCAGATGAACCCGGATAAAGCCCCAGGTCCCGATGGAATTAATGGTGTTTTTTAGCTTTCTTGAACAATGGCATTTTCCCCTCATCAATCAATGATACCAGCATTGTTCTTATTCCAAAGACACCGGGTGTTGTTTCAATCACCAGTTTTCGCCCAATATCTTTATGTAACACGATTTATCGGGTGATTTCTAAGGTCTTGGTTAACCGTGTTGCTGATGTCCTTCCTTGCATCATCTCCAACAATCAGGCGGCTTTTGTTCACAACAGATTGATTACTGATCAGGTTTTGCTTTCCCATGAAATATTGCATACTATGCGTCGGTCGCAGGCCAAAGTTCGGGGTCATTTTGCTTACAAAGTGGACATGTTCAAGGCTTTTGACAGATTGGAATGGAGTTTCATTATCGATGTTTTAACTAGTATGGGGTTTCATCCATCCTGGATTTCCTTAGTCTATCAATGTATCACTTATGTTCGTACTACACTTCTCATTAATGGCTACCCAGGAGTATCCTTTCAACCACAGAGAGGCTTGCGTCAAGGAGATCCACTATCACCAATTTTGTTCATTTTGTGTATGGAAGTATTAACATCAGCCCTTCAGCTTGCTACTGATGTTGGGTCATTTAAACCTTTTGTTTTCCCCGGTCTTCCCATCCCCATCTCTAATTTGCTATTTGCTGATGACATAGTCTTGTTTGGAGCAGCAACAGTTGATAATGCATTGACCCTGACAGATGTTCTTCAAGATTTTCAGGCAGCTTCAGGCCAATGTATCAATTCACACAAATCGGAAACTATGTTTTCGAATGGATTGCGGACCTCATTGCAAACTACCATTGCGGGTATATATCGTCCGCAGCATGTCAATGATCTGGGTTTGTATCTTGGTTTCCCGAGTAGGATATGTAAGAAGCGTTGTTCAGTGTTTAATTATATCAAAGATAGGGTTGCCAAGCGTATCCAAAGTTGGTCTAAGCAGGTCTCACAGCCTGGTCGGACACTCTTGGTCAAGGCTGTTCTTCAGGCCATCCCATCTTATGCCATGTTTGTGATGCTTCTCCCTAGATCATTACTCAAGCAAATTCAGCAGATGATTAGTAGCTTCTGGTGGGGTGGGGTTCCACGCTCGAAAGCAATTCGGTGGGCAAAATGGTCTGATCTGTGTAGGGATCAAGCTTCAGGTGGTATGGGCTTTAAGGATCTTCATAGTTTTAATCGTGCACTGTTAGCTAAACAGTTTTGGAGACTCATTACCGAGCCTCATACTATGTTATCCAGTTTTTATCATGCAAAGTACTGCTAACAAGAAAAATTGTAGGATAAAACTATATATAAAAAGAATAAAATAATAAACTAAACCTACAACTCTACTACGGGTAGCAAATAAAAACCCGGTCGGAGTATAGTGTAAATATATTACGACCGAGAGAATCGTACCCAAGGGACTTATAGAAAACTAGTCCTAATCCGGGCAAAAGCCTATTCTATAACGAGGGGGGAAAGTAAGTGTGTAAGTACAAATTAAGAAAACTATCTAAAACCTAATCTAAAATGGTATTTATAATGATCTGCCCCAGATTCGAAATGGCAACGTCATAAAAACACAAATGAACACCAAGGGAAAAGAATAAATTCCGAACTAACCAACTTTTGGTACTGCCGGATATTATGCCGGACAAGATGCACCCGGCAAAGACAAGAATCTTGAATGTGGCGGACGTCTTGCACCCCGCATGGCATCCGGCCTTCTCAAAATGTCAATTTACTCTTCCAGCTCGAAGCCGAACTAAGCACTCCCTAATCATTATCGAAAACTAACAATATCTAGGTAATCAGCGAACCGAAAAGGGGAGAATTCTAAGCCTTAAATTTCATCCTTTAAGTTATAAAAGATAAATAGAAAGACCACTTGGAATTCCTCAACCTTTCTGCCTTACCAAGGTCAGAATAGAAGTACTTGGAAGAAGAAGCAACTTCATTCCTAATTGCAACAAACACAAAATTCCAAGTTGAACTTATATCTTTTATTGAGTGATCACAGTACGTTTACAAAGAGAACCATTTCTAACCAGAGAAGACAAAGAATTCTACATCACCATCCACACAACTACAAGAAGAGAATACAAAGAGGGAGAATGAGATGTTAATAGCCTTAACCCGACAAGGTCTTCTTCTTCTCTTGCGTGGATGGATCCGTAGACTTCTTTGGACACCAACAATGGAGTGAGGCGGAAAATATAGAAGTGAATGGAGTGGATTTGGTATGTTGAAGTGTGTCCTCAAATGACCACATGGGAAGGGTATTTATAGGTGTTGGAAGTGATTCTATGGAAAGACATATCTTAAATGATGCCTTTCCATAAAGATACACCTTCAAGACATGTCTTTAGCAAAAAGATGCCTTTTACCCTAGTTGTATTGGTATGGAAAGACACACCACCAAATGATGTCTTTCCATAGTGTCTTCTCATCCAAAAGACACCTTTCCAACTAAAAGACACCTCTTCACCATAAGACACCTTTTCACCATGAGACACCTTTTCACCATGAGACACCTTTTCACCAAAAGATACCTTTTCACCAAAAGACACCTTTCCATCAAAAGACACCTCTTCATCAAAAGACACCTCTTCATCAAAAGACACCTCTTCATCAAAAGGCACCGCTTCATCAAAAGGAACCTCTTCATGTACTGCTAACTTCTGGTGAACTGAGGCAACTTTTTACTTGTGCCGGCTAGGATGTACCCGGCAACATACCCGGCATAGCACCTCTTTCTGCTCCACACTTGTGCCGTGCAGGAGTTAACCGGCCTTATGTCCGGCAGTTTGGTCAAAAGTGTTTCCTCGCATGAAAAACATATAAAAACATAAGGCTGAACAAATAATACACTTTAATACATAATATAACGTAAATATTAACTACTCAACCTTATTTATATAAATATAATCCTAAATCTAGTACATAAAATATGATAAGTCTGCGGCTTATCAAGTACGTGCGGGGCACAGACTGGTTTGCTGTTCAACCCACGGCTGCATCTAGTCCTATATGGAGGGCTCTTTTAAATGTGCGGGACCTTGTTCAATATGGTGGTCGACGCATTATAGTCAATGGCCGAGATATGAGGCTTCTGGGGCGGTGGGTTCTTCCAAAACCTGGTGGCCAGCTGTTTCCTTGGAAGATTCCTCCTCTGGCCCGGAATGTTTCCTCGGTGGCTACTCTCATCACTGCTAACCAGGAGTGGAATGTTAGTCTGCTGCAACAATGGTGTGTGGAGTCTGACATCAGATATGTATTGCAAACTGCAATTCACACTCCACGATCAGCTGATCAGCCTATTACTGATTATTGGTCTTAGGGGCTGTCGAAAACAGGTTCCTTTACGGTGTCCTCAGCTTATCAAGCGACACGGGCAATGCACATGCTCTCACTTCCCTCTCCTTCAGAAAATTGCAACGTAGCTAAAGTGCATAAGGTACTTTGGCATCTTGATATTCCACCCCGTGTCAAGCTGTTTGGATGGAAAATCCTAACGACCAAACTACCTTGCAAAGCTGCTATTAAGGATCACATTAAGACACCTATGTCGACGGCCTGTGATTTTTGCTCTTCGGATGAGACTATGCTGCATGCGTTGTATACATGTCCAGCAGTCAGTTGGCTTTGGTCCTCCTTTGGTTTTGTTCTGCCTACTGGTATACTCTCGGATCTCGGCCTCCAACAGTGGCTGTTTGAGCTGTTCATGCAGCAACCCAATGATCTGGCAGCCAAATATATCTGATTTCTTTGGAAAATTTGGTTCGCCCGTTGTCAAGTCAAGCATGCTCGTGTACACAGCTTTGCTCAAGGATGGTGTCAAGCTGTTAGCTTTCTCGATGTTACTATGAACCACCATCCAACATGGATGAGTAAGCTGCAGCGGGAAAGAGCTCTTCACCACTCTATTACAGAACTATCCACATATGCAAGTCTGGATTCATATGGGCGGGTAGGTATGGCGTGGGTGGCTTTCCAAGATTCTAATCTTTGGTGAGTTGGGTGCGCCTCATCGAAGTCCACAATGACGGTAGCAGATGCGGAGGCCATAGCTATTGAGATGGCGTTGGATCATGCACATCAGTCAGGGGTTACAAGGCTTCGTGTACTGTCGGATTACAAACCTATAGTCCAATATCTGCAAGCAGGAGCAGTTTTCGCTTTGCTCCCCTCTACTACTGAAATCTTAGACAGGGTTCTTGCGGCTCTAGGACGTTTTCAGGATGTACTTTGGTTTTATATTCCTAGAGCTGTTAACCTTCCAGCGCATTATCTAGCTAACCATGCTCGCAGTACAGCACTTGCGGGGTCATGGACACCGGATACAGTTCCGGAAATTATACGAACTTTGGTTACTTAATGAATATTACTCCTTTTTTAAAAAAAAAAATCTTTGTGAATATTATTTACTATCCATTGTACTAATCCACTCAAGTAAAAAAAAATTTACATGTTTTTGCACTATATCTTGTCTACATATTTTAATTCTGACAATAAAGATTTTCAAATCATTATATATGCATATGTATGCGAGTTATTATTACATATACTTCATGACACACAAAAAATAGTGTATTAGTTAGTAATAAAAAATTTCCTAATTTGTTCTCATCTTCTATAATATAAGTCTTCTTTTAGCATTTAGATTTAAAAAATTTAAATCATTCTAGCTCATTTACACTTTAATGAAAGCTTAATCCAGCTTTGAGCTTCTTTAAGTTTGTTGCCACTGCATGGAACCAGTAAAATCAGAGATAAAACAGATAATTATCCATATGAATAATGTTTATTGTCACATTCAATATTCTAAGTCAATTCATCAAAAACAAAATTCAGATCCTAATTAGTTATGTCAATTAATTTCACATCCATCCAAGTAGCATTTTGTATTTGAGGGCCGACTTGTTGTGGCCATAATTCCCGCTAAGTTGATAAACATTAAATTCACGAACTTAGATTTTCTTTACCCATTTTTTTTCAAAAGATGTATTATTATTTAAGTATATTATCTTTTTTTAGCATGTTTTTATTTGGTTTTTTTCTTTTCGACAGTGAAGATTTCTACCTTTGAAATACGATATAGCATATGGTTATCTATGTATGATAGCACGTGTTTTATTCTAAAATGGGAAATTCAATAGATATCATTAAAAAGTTTGTTAATTCACAAAATACCAAAGTTTTTTAAATATTCTGATACCACAAAAATAATTTTAATTCATCAAATACAACTAATTACTAAATCTAAGTTTTTAAGACCAAAATACTCATATTTGTTAATAAACATAGCTGCAATTATACCACATCAATATGTTTCTCACAAGATATCATAAAAACAAAAAATAAAAAACAGTAAAAAATAAGTGCAAATTCACGGGATACTACTCAAAATTTTGTTAAGTTACTAAATACCACAGTTTTTAAAAAAAGTTTTTATGATACTACAAAATAATTTTAATTCATCAGATACCACTAATTACTCACTTACTTTTTAAGACCAAAATAGCCTTGCAATTTTTAAGATCAAAAT
>CM041776.1:404498905-404563341 GCA_023374045.1 Limonium bicolor | reverse complement strand
CCTCTTCTCGCCTTGAAGTTATTTAGCCACTTTGTGATGACTTTGTTGGTGAGCTGTGGAACTTTGGACTTTGGGGTTGTCCTCTGCATCATTCTCTCTTCTTATTTTGGGTTTGGACTTCTTTCGGGCTTTTCAGATTTGCCTTGTGTCCTTTCCTTTCGGGGTTCTTGTGGTTCCCGTTTTGAATGCTGAGAGCTGTTTTGGGTATGAGCTCTTTAGATCCTGTGTCACTTTGGGACCATTTGCGGATCATTTCATCATGTCGGTGGTCATCTTACTTCTTTGGATTTGTGGAGTTGCTACCTAGAAGTCGGGCTCCTTGCTTCCTTTGGTCATCGGGTCGGTTATTCATCATCGGCTGGCTCGTTTTGTGGAGCTTTCAAGTGTACTAAAAAGGGAGCATATGAAAATCTCAGCAGGGGTGCCTAGGGTATAGTGTCAGGGTTCACAAGCTTTTGGTTGTGTGGGGCTGAACCTAGGTGCTTCATCATCCCTAATAGTTGTGTATCCGTTCTTTGTTACTTTTCACAGGTCTGAGAGTAAGTGTACAAATAATCTCCTTCGATCGGAGTTATGCCGTTTGCCTCACTTTTGAATGTAGTCTTACTGGAGTCATGTAAAAATGACACACTCATTCCCTTTTGGTTTTACCACTCAAGACACTCTCTCGCGCAATTTTTCCACTCAGAGACTTGTTCACGCAATTAAACAAAAGAAATAATCGTTATCGGTCTTAAACTCAGATTACCCCCAGTATTATTTTGGGGTTTAATTAACAAACCTTTCGAATGCCTTCTTGTTTGTGAAATTTTCTGTGGAGAGGTGATTGTATATGAGGAGGTAATGGGTCCTCATGGAATGGTGGTGAGGTGGAGTGGTGAGACATGTGGGATACATGTGTTGGAGGTGGTGAATATATGTGCAAAGGTGGTTTTGTATAAGAGAACTCGTGAAAACAAGGGTTTTACTTTATGACGCTTGTAGGCATGCTTCATAAGACAACATTTCTCTTTTCTCTTTTCTCTTTTTTTTTTACTTTTTTTAGTGCATGAATGAATGTACAAACATCAATTCGAGCTTAACATAGAAGAACATGAACAAAGAAGGAAAGCATATACTTCTTTTATTAATAACCAAAAGGATCAATAACAACATTGAGTGCTATCTAAAAGGAAAGAAAAAAAAGAAGAAAAAAGACAGCTGATCTAGCTAAAGAAAAGAAAACAACCAGGTAAAAAAAGAAAAAAGAAACTATGCTGAACAACTGAAAGGAAAAGTAACAATGGTTCCTAATGGTGCTCCGGCATGGGATTCCCAAAAATATTCCCGCGCTCCGAGAACTGAAGTCCCTGGTCAATCAAGTCTTGGATCTTATGTTGTAGGGCCCTGCAATGATCGGTATTGTGGCCAGGCAACTGAAGGTAGTGACAAGAATTGATTTGGATTCTTGCCCAACCGGGTAACTTCTTGCCGAGGTGGAAGAGGTTGTAAGATGTTCTACTCCTGAAGCTTCTTCAGAGCCTGACTCAAAGGCCGGCGGATATCCGTGAATTCCCGCTGATTGAAATCCTGTCTAGGAGGTGGTACTGCCCTAAAGCTCCACCCTTGTTCTCTTGGTTGTTGGATTGTGTTCACCTTGTACTGCCCCGTGTACCTCTGCAATGTGCCCTGTGTGTAAGCTACTATCGAGTAAGAAGCTTTCGCTGCTCAGATTTTGGGAACTTCGAATTACCCTGGATCCCCGAGGATACCGAGCTTCAAGTCTCCCATGTGGATCTTCTCCTTAGCACACCCACCTGGCCCATGAGCATATCGAAGCTTGGAAAGTACATGTACTTTAGTTCGTATTAACTGCTTCAGAATGTTCTCAACGATCATGTGAATATGTTCCATTAATCCATCACTGTGGGCATGTCTAAGCTCCTTCCTCCTCCACGCTTATTAAGTTAGACATGGACTCACTTCCGTTGCGGAGTGCTAGCTGAGCGGACGGGGGGTGATCTCCAAATCTTGGCATACTCGAAGTGGGTCAGAAAAGCTTCACATACTTCCTCGTATGTTTGGCATCATCAATTTAGTAGGTACCACCATTGGGGAATCTCGTCCTCGGTACAGGCGAAACCTTAGCTTTTGCATGTCGTTGAGTCTTAGGATAGACATCTCTCGACGAACAGGGATAGATGGATATGAGGGTCGGTTGAGCCCTTGTAGAGAGCTAGAGGGAGAAGCTTCAGCTTTGATGGTAGCTCGACATCGGGATAGGACCCAGGAGAAGTAGTCAAAACCAGTAGGTTTCCGGCCTCTTCCATACGCTCGATACGCTTTAGAACCCTCTAGACTTCTGCAGCCAATTGATTCCCAGGGGCATCACCCCCGCGCCCGCCTTAAGTGTCGTGACCTTCCAGGAGGCATTGTCCATGCCATATAGGGGTTGACAAATCCATACATGGGTCTCTCCCGTCTTGCTGCCTCTAGAAATCCAATTTTCTCATGGAGTTCATCTGTTGCTGCCATATGTCGAGCCTCCATGGCCTCAATGGCAGCTTGGTGTTTTTGTAGCAAGCTAGTTATTTGGTCCTGTCCCCCTACCGGAGCTCGGGTGGTCCCACTTTGAGCGGCCATCTCCAGTGTGACCAACTTTTCTTCGAGCTTAGCAATCGTGTCCACGTACTTATTTTCGAGTGCCTGGACTGCCTCCTTATGTTTCAGGTCAAAGGCTTTCATGAGCTCTTCAACGGAAGCAGCGCCTCCGAATCCCCCTTCTGATTGCTGGTTTTCCTGAGGGACATCGTTATGGGCCTCGTCAGACATATCGGATGAAACGGAGGCGATTTCAACTGGGAGCGGCGAATGAGGGGGAGTAGGTAATCGGATTAAGTGGCCGGAACTTCTGTCCCAACGCCTTTCTGAATTTTTGTCTTTCCTCTGCTTAAGAATACAAAGCAGAAACTGTTAGGTCACGAGTTTTCATGGATATGAAAAGATTTTCTCTTGAAGGTCATTGTGCTCTAGTCACAAGATTTTTTTTTGGATTCCGGGCTGAGAGGGCTGGAAATTTTGACACATGGATTGAGCCAATAATCTCAGAGGAATCTATTTTGTACTGGGATTTTCAGGCATTCTTTGAGGAGATGATTTTGAGGAAGTTAAAGTATTTGGGCCACAAGGGATTTTTAGATATCTCATTTGGGCTAAAGGTAATTGAAGACTTGATACGGATGGTAAGCTTGAGGCCCAGGAAAAATACACAAACAGAGATGATACAAAGAGGGTTATGCAGATGTCCTCACAAAACGATTCAGTCCCACAGGTATGGATCGATCCGGAGAGATGCTTGGGGCGTGGGCCCAGGTCACCACAAAGGAATAGGGCTGGTCGCTATTCTCTTTGGGCTTTTCCCCTTTTCTCACATCACCATGAGGTGTGCGTCTACGGTCGGGTCTTTGAATGACCAAACAAGGCTAGGTAAGGGCACTGCCAAGAAAATGCTTAGGGCTAAAGCCCAGGTATTAAGGGGATGTGGTTAGACGACATCCTCCTCTTTTCCCCCACTTATTCACATCACCTAAAAAGGTGTGAGTCCCTGACAGGGGACCCTAAAGCGGGTCCTGGGGTGAAATCGGTATGCGTGGACCCTCGCTCTCACATGATGCAAAGGTGCAGAAATTTAAATTGAGCACGAAGGTAAACAAACAATGTAATAAAGCCACAAGTAAATTAACAATTTCGAGTTAATCCCTTTTCTTAAAATTAAACAAGTTAAAATTAAGAATTTATCCCCAGCAGAGTCGCCATTCTGTGAGCCTCGATTTTTGACCCTATTCTATGTTAATTCAAGTTGATTAGGATCTGATCGGGTTCTAGGTCCACTTATAACCTAAGATTAATAACTATGTCGTATAACACTAATTATTAAATCCTAAGTTAGTCACTAGAACCTATTATGAGCCGCCACCTAATTTTACCCTAGGGTAAATTAGGAAAGGTAGAGCTCGGGTTCGGGGGCTTGGTATTCGACTTATTCAGGGTTCAATTACTTTCATTACCCCTTGAAGTCGTTTTTCCTTTACTTAGTTTAATTACGGCTTATTACGAGTTGTTTTAACCTAAGTGCGCAAACTTCTGATTTTTTTTTTATTTTTTAGCATTTTTTGACAGAAAAATAAACTGAAAGTTAACATTACCTAAACTAGGGTTTTGGAGGCGAAATTAATCAAAATTTGTTTTTATCCGTGGCCACGGACAGGATGTCTGAGGCCACGGACCCTAATTTAACTATGTGATTTTGAAAGTCGAATAAAATAAAAACATGAACTTGAAAAGTCCGGGGCCACGGACAGGTTGTTCGTGGGCCCAGACATGTACCGTTAAAACCCTAAAATTTTGAAAAATAAAATCCCGCCGCCGTTCGTTGGTGTCCGTGGTCCCAGACCATAGGTCCGAGGTCTTGGACCACCCACGGACAGCGGGTTTTTGGTGGTTACCAACAGTGTTTTTGGCTCAAAATTTATGAACGTGTAGCCTAAAAGATGTACAAGATGTTAGTAATTAAAAGATTTCAATTTGAAGTTGAATTACTGACGAAACTTAAAGAACAAGTTAGCTGACAGAAACGAAAACAAACGCTGATTCAGGAACCGTAAAGAGTCGGTTCGATCCAGGATTTCGACAGAGAGCAATTAAAGATAAAAGGAGTCGAATTATCTGTTTACAAACCTTGTTTACCTTTCTAATTACGGTGATCCTTCATGTCGGGATTCGTTGGGAGCCTCGTTGATGGCAGATTCGAAAGGACTTCAAACCGGGCTTCTGATCACTAGTCGTTCTTGATGTTCTCCACGTTTTGATGGTGTTTTAATGGGGTTTTGACGATGATTGACGCTTTGGGTGTTGGAAAAAGTGTTTAGAAGGTGATTTTGGTGGAGATTCGACAAAATTTCGGGGCTTGGGAGTTGAAAAACGTGAAGGGTTTAAGACGGCTGGGTATCCTGATTTATTAGGGCTTGAGAGGTTCTGATTTGATCAAGGGTTAAGGTTCCTTATATAGGCTTCCTTAAAGATAGAAAAATCTAGTAAAAACTGAGATTTACCGACATTTTAGCTCAAGGGCTTCCAAAAAAAAATTTGACTATGAAATTTTAACCATGTGTAAAGGATGATATTTCTGATTTTTCCAATGTGGAATCGAATTTTTTGGATGTTGGAATATTTGTAAATTCAATTTCTCGTCAGATTCAATAAAAAATTACTAGAAAATTATTGGAAATTCAAAAAATCAAAATTCCAAAGCCATTATGCCCAAAATGTCATCCTCTATCATGGGTTAAAATTTCAAAGCATTTTTAGTTGATTTGAGCCATTTTTGGTGGAGAGAGAAAGCTTATAGAGGGCTTAGAAGCCTTTGAAAATTATGAAAATGCCCCTGAAGCTGACCTAGCTGTCCCTGGCACTCCAGAATGTGCCGATCGAACTGGGAATCATTACTGCTTGACCAAAGTGTCTCTCGCAACACTAAAGTCTTACAAACCCTATATCGGGGGGTTAAAATTTTGGGTATAACAGCGCCACAGTATTCTCTAAGATAGATCTTCGTTCGGGCTACCATCAGTTGAGGATTAAGGCCGAGGACGTGCCTAAGTCCGCCTTTAGGACTCGCTATGGTCACTACGAGTTCCTAGTCATGCCATTCGGGCTGACTAATGCTTCGTCAGTGTTCATGGATATGATGAACCGGGTGTTCAAGCCCTATTTGGATCAGTTTGTAGTTGTTTTCATAGACGACATCTTCGTGTATTCCAAGAGTGCAGAGGAGCACGAGGAGCATTTAAGGATTGTTCTGCAGATGCTGAGGGAGCGTGAGCTATATGCTAAATTAAAGAAGTACGAATTCTGGCTGGATCGAGTAGTCTTCTTGGGACATGTGGTCTCGAAGGATGGTATCTCAGTGGATCCTGAGAAGATTAGAGCTGTGATGGAGTGGGCGAGGCCCACGAATGTTGCTGAGATCCGTAGCTTCCTTGGGTTAGCTGGCTACTACAGGAAGTTCGTAGAGGGGTTCTCTAAGATTGTATCCCCGTTGACCTGCCTGCTGAGGAAGGAGGTTAAGTTCGAGTGAAGTGAGGCTTGCGAGCAGAGCTCCCAGGAGGTTAAGAAGATATTGACTACCGCTCCTATTCTGACATTGCCATCAGGGACTGAGGGATTCGAGGTGTTCTGCGATGCGTCCCACAAGGGACTTGGATGTGTCTTAATGCAGCAGGGTAAGGTAGTGGCTTATGGCTCTCATCAGCTTAAGCCATGCGAGAAGAACTGCCCTACCCACGATCTTGAGTTAGCGACTGTGGTGTTTGCGCTGAAGATATGGAGGCATTATCTGTATGGAGCATCGTGTAAGGTTTACAGGGACCACAATAGTCTCAAGTACCTGTTCACTCAGAAAGAGTTAAACTTAAGACAGAGGAGGTGGTTGGAGCTACTTCATGATTATGACTCAGAGATCCTCTACCACCCCGGTAGAGCGAATGTGGTTGCTGATGCAATAAGTAGGAGGGGTGATCCGGGCGTTGCATGTGCTCTATCAGGAGTTCAGAAGTCAGCCATAGAGTTGCAGCGTATGGGCGTCTGGGTAGTCAAGTCAAACAGTGCCAGCATGATAGTTGTGCTTCAGGTTCAGTCTTCGTGGATTGACAGGATCAGAGCCGGTTAAGAGACAAATTCAGCGTTGTGTCGGATCCGAGAGGGGTTGTCTACTGATCAGAGTTCAGATTTCAGTGTCGCCAGTGACGGCTGTCTACGCTTCAGAGATAGGGTATGTGTTCCTGCTGATGCAGCTCTGCGTAGGGGAGTATGCAGGAGGCTCATGGAGCTCCATACTCGGTACACCCAGAAGGTGTGAAGATGTACCGAGATCTCTGGGAGTCTTTCTGGTGGCCCGGGATGAAGCGTGATATCTCATAGTTCGTTTCAAGATGTCAGACCTGCCAGCAGGTGAAGGCTGAGCATCAGAGACCGGCTGGTCTACTTCAGCCACTTCCCATCCCTGAGTGGAAATGGGTGATAAGTGCGGAATTTATCCATGTTTCCATGCTTAATGTGATTAAAATTGTATTGGTTTATATGATAAATTCCTTTCTTATATGTTATTTTATATTATATGTGAAGAACTCCTCTTACTTGTGGTTTTATGCTTAAACAGATGAAAAACGCTGAATAAAAGGTCTAACAACACATGTCAAAAGCTTAATGATTAAATCGGGACCAAACGGGAGTCAAAGCAACTTTTCTGATATAATTTAAACATGGTCTGGAATTATATACTGGTTTATAAACCCGGACCACAAAAGAACGCAGCTTACCAAACCATTTTAGAACTCTCGAGTTCAACATCGACAGGCTATTGGGCCGCATGGACGCGTTCAACTCCCGAGGCGCAGACATTTTCGTTGGGGCACCCATACTGACGTAGAAGTCTTTTTTTTTTTTGAAAAGAAGTAATATTCATTAAGTAACCAAAGTTCGTACAATTTCCGGAACTGAATCCGGTGTCCATGACCCCGCAAGTGCTGTACTGCGAGCATGGTTAGCTAGACAATGCGCTGGAAGGTTAACAGCTCTAGGAATATAAAACCAAAGTACATCTTGAAAACGTCCTAGAGCCCCAAGAACCTTGTCTAAAATTTCAGTAGTAGAAGGGAGCATAGAGAAAACTGCTCCCGTTTGCAGATATTGAACTATAGGTTGGTAGTCGGACAGTACACGAAGCCTTGTAACCCCTGATTGATGTGCAGGATCCAACGCCATCTCAATAGCTATGGCCTCCGCATCTGCTACCGTCATTGTGGACTTCGATGAGGCGCACCCAACTCGCAAAAGATGAGAATCTTGGAAAGCCACCCATGCCATACCTACCCGCCCATATGAATCCAGACTTGCATCTGTGGATAGTTCTGTAATAGAGTGGTGAAGAGCTCTTTCCCGCTTCAGTTTACTCATCCCTGTTGGATGTTGGTTCATAGAAACGTCGAGCAAACTAACAGCTTGACACCATCCTTGAGCAAAGCTGTGTACACGAGCATGCTTTACTTGACAACGGGCGAACCAAATTTTCCAAAGAAAACAGATATATTTGGCTGCCAGATCATTGGGTTGCTGCATGAACAACTCAAACAGCCATTGTTTGAGGGCGAGATCCGAGAGTATACCAGTAGGCAGAACAAAACCAAAGGAGGACCAAAGCCAACTGACTGCTGGACATGCATACAACGCATGCAGCATAGTCTCATCCGAAGAGCAAAAATCACAGGCCGTCGACATGTGTCCTAATGTGATCCTTAATAGCAGCTTTGCAAGGTAATTTGGTCGTTAGGATTTTCCATCCAAACAGCTTGACACGGGGTGGAATATCAAGATGCCAAAGTACCTTATGCACTTTAGCTACGTTGCAATTATTAGAAGTAGAGGGAAGTGAGAGCATTTGCATTGCCCGTGCCGCTTGATAAGCGGAGGACACCGTAAAGGAACCTGTTTTCGACAGCCCCCAAGACCAATAATCAGTAATGGGCTGATCAGCTGATCGTGGAGTGTGAATTGCAGTTTGCAAAACATATCTGATGTCAGACTCTACACACCATTGTTGCAGCAGACTAACATTCCACTCCTGGTTAGCAGTAATGAGAGTAGCCACCGAGGAAACGTTCCGTGCCAGAGGAGGAATCTTCCAAGGAAACAGCTGGCCACCAGGTTTTGGAAGAACCCACCGCCCCACAAGCCTCGTATCTCGGCCATTAACTATAATGCGTCGACCACCATATTGAACAAGGTCCCGCACACTTAGAAGAGCCCTCCATATAGGACTAGATGCAGCCGTAGGTTGAACAACAAACCAGTCTGTGCCCCGCACGTACTTTGCATGATAAAAACTGGATATCATAGTATGAGGCTCGGTAATGAGTCTCCAAAACTGTTTAGCTAGCAGTGCCCGATTAAAACTATGAAGATCCTTAAAGCCCATACCACCTGAAGCTTGATCCCTACACAGATCAGACCATTTTGCCCACCGAATTGCTTTCGAGCGTGGAACTCCACCCCACCAGAAACTATTAATCATCTGCTGAATTTGCTTGAGTAACGATCTAGGGAGAAGCATCACAGACATGGCATAAGATGGGATGGCCTGAAGAACAGCCTTGACCAAGAGTGTCCGACCAGCCTGTGAGACCTGCTTAGACCAACTTTGGATACGCTTGGCAACCTTGTCTTTGATATAATTAAACACTGAACAACGCTTCTTACCTATCCTACTCGGGAAACCCAAATACAAACCCAGATCATTGACATGCTGCGCATGAAATGTACCCGCAATGGTAGTTTGCAATGAGGTCCGCAATCCATTCGAAAACATTATTGCTGATTTGTGTGAATTGATACATTGGCCTGAAGCTGCCTGAAAATCTTGAAGAACTCTGCCAGGGTCAATGCATTATCAACTGTTGTTGCTCCAAACAAGACTATGTCATCAGCAAAAAGCAAATTAGAGATGGGGATGGGAACACCAGGTAAAGCAAAAGGTTTAAAAGACCCAACATCAGTAGCAAGCTGAAGGGCTGATGTTAAGACTTCCATACACAAAATGAACAAAACTGGTGATAGTGGATCTCCTTGACGCAAGCCTCTCTATGGTTGAAAGGATACTCCTGGGTATCCATTAATGAGAATTGTAGTACGAACAGAAGTGATACATTGATGGACTAAGGAAATCCAGGATGGATGAAACCCCATACTAGTTAAAACATCGATAATGAAACTCCATTCCAATCTGTCAAAAGCCTTGGACATGTCCACTTTGTAAGCAAAATGACCCCGAACTTTGGCCTGCGACCGACGCATAGTATGCAATATTTCATGGGAAAGCAAAACCTGATCAGTAATCAATCTGTTGTGAACAAAAGCCGCCTGATTGTTGGAGATGATGCAAGAAAGGACATCAGTAACACGGTTAACCAAGACCTTAGAAATCACTCGATAAATCGTGTTACATAAAGATATTGGGCGAAAACTGGTGATTGAAACAGCACCCGGTGTCTTTGGAATAAGAACAATGCTGGTATCATTGATTGATGAGGGGAAGATGCCATTGTTCAAGAAAGCTAAACACGTACGCACAAAATCATCACTGACTATCGGCCAATATGTCCGTAAAAAAACGCCATTAATTCCATCGAGACCTGGGGCTTTATCCGGGTTCATCTGGCTATAAGCACGAACCACTTCCTCCCTAGTATAAACCTGCCCCATGGACTGATATGAAGAGGCCGAGACCCGATCTGTTATACAAGCTAACAGATGAGGATTGCTATGGGGATAAGTTGAGGTAAACAGCTGTTGAAAATGTCCTCGTGCTACTTGCTCAATTCCAGCCCAGGTGGACTGTGTATCCTGTGTTGGAGACGACAGAGAACTAATATGATTCTGGCGAGAACGCATCCTGAATTGTGCATAAAAGAAGGCCGTGTTCCGATCACCCGATTACAACCATTGCTGCCTGGAACGCTGCTTAAGTCTAACCTCTTCCTTTATCAGAAGAGAATCATATATTGAATTCCGTTCAGCCCAGCGATTAACAGCACCAGTTGTAGACAAATCAGTAGCAACATAATCCAATTGCTGACGTGTCTGATGAAGTACCCTTTTCTCGACCCAAAGCTGATGCCTACCCCATATGTGTAACTGCTTTCACAAATCCTCACCTTTTGACAGTAACCTAAAGCTGATGCATTCCACACTGAGTGTACTATAGATTTGGTTTGCGGATTGTCTGCCCAGCAATTCTCAAATCGAAAAGGTTTTGGCCCACGACGATTAGAAGGAGAAAGTACCAACTTAATTGGTTTATGATCAGAGTGACCCCATGACAAATGATAATTCGTAGCTGCAGGGAAAATATCAAGCCAGGATCTGTTGCTTAAAAACCGATCCAATCTACTCAGTGTATGCCTATGCGGTTGTCCTTTATTAATGAAGGTAAACTTGGAGCCCCTATAACCCAAATCATGAAGACCACAATCCGACAGACATGTCCAAAACTCCTGCATATTCCCATGAAATCGAGTACCTCGACCTTTATGTTCATGTAGGTACAGGCATTCATTAGAATCACCCCCCAACACCCACGGTCCCTGCCATTGAGCATACAAATACTGAAGCAAATGCCATGTTTTCCATTTACATTGATGATCAGACCATCTATACAAACCAGAGAACCTACATGGATCCTTTCCAAAACCACGAATTACAACATCCACGTGACGACTAGACAGACTAAGGACTGAGACATCAAAATTAACAGACCAAAAAAAGCCACCCCCGCTCTTCTACCTTCACTATCCCCTCCGATCCACCGATAACGAGGTAAACATCTAGCAAAAGACCTTAGTTCAAAAGATGCAAGCTTAGTCTCAGTTAAAAACACAAAAGCTGGTGCTTGTTGATGTAAAACATCCTTAATCCACCGAACTGCAGCAGCAGCACCCAAACCTCTGCAGTTCGCCACCAAAATGGACATTATGGCTGGCGACACTAGGCCTCTCCAAGCATCGCCGTCGGGGTTGAAGCTGTAGGCTCACCTTTACCGCGCTTGGTAATCTCTTCCATTGAGTTAACATCTCTGAGCTCTGATTCTGAGGATGAACACTGGATGACAGTAGCCTTGCGCTTCCTACTATCAGAAACAGCAGGGGATGAAGGTATCTCTCCCTCTTCCATGACTAGTGCTTGGTTGATATCAACCATCACATGCACGCCGTCCTGCTCTTCCTGCTCAACTTCCGGGTCGAAAATAGCATGGACAATCCCAGTTCGTGGGGGTGGAGTAGAGCGACGGCTACCTGAGGAACCAACACCGTGGGACTCATAAGATGGTCTTGCAACACCGCCAGTACCAGCTTTCAGCCACAGCCCATAATTAAACTCCTCCTGAGTTGCTTCAGTACGATACGGGCAGTCACGGAGTATATGGTTGAACAACCCACAAAGAAAGCACAGATTCGGCAGTTTCTCAAAAGTCAGTGGCAGTATTGTTGGCTTGCCTTCGATTGTGATGGTTGTGAAACGAAGGAGGGGACGAGAGACATCAATACGAACCTTAAGACGCATATACGACCCAGCTTTGCGCCGATCAAATTCAGCGTATTCCATAATCTGGTTACCAATTCTCTTTGCAAACATAGGATGCATGAACTGCAACGGGACATCATGAACATGCACCCAGAATGGAACCCACCTGAAATCATGATCGCGTGGTGGTGTGGCTTTGTCAATGGCCGAAAGAACCAGGAGGCCACCGTCATGTGTCCAAGGCCCACGAGAGAGAATAGACGCCACGAATGCCTCATCAGGTAGGCGAAAAAGCAAAAGTCCATCTTCAAGACTACGGACACGGAGAGTATACTCACAACGCCAGGCCTTGGCAAGAGTGCGCTCCAAAGCCTTGAGATCAACATGACGATTCATTAGCAGTTTGCCTAAGAAGCAACATGGCGTTAGAGCTTCTGAGCTAGTGTTGAGCAAATCATCGACCTCAACGGATTCTTCCTCTGCAACAGTGAGGGAAAGTTGGGCACAATGAGAGACCAAAGTTTCAACGGGCGGAGGAGATGGTGGCGCAGCCATTGGAGGAGTGAGAAACAACGGAGTTGAGAGCTTGGAGAAACTGAGCAGTAAACGATGTCGCCAATCGCGAAACTCACTTGTATCTGGGTTGGATGAGGAGGAGATGTGGCAGCTGAAAGGTTGTGTGAGAAAGTTGAAAACCCTAACACGGTTTAAGTAGCAAATGAAGCGCCAAAGCTTGTGACCATGCAAAGCTATAATTAGAGATAATGATGGGCTGCATGGCACTAATCGGTACTTGTTAAATGTTAAAGATTGAAACGTGTGAGAGTTGCAATAATCCATTGACAGATCAGTGTGATGGGATAATCACTGATGGGCTACATGCATGTCGGAAGTCGAGGCGTTTTTGGCGAAAAGCCGCTTGGGAGGAAACCCTGGTGGCAGGACAACAAAACCGCCACGACCTCTATTATTGTTTGTTTGTTTAGTCCTCTGGCATTTAAATTGTTACATATTCTAGTATACTCTCTCAGTACTGTTGTCTTGTTCACGAGGGTGAAAAAGAGGTTTTGGGTTTTCACTTTTCACCCTCTTTTTGGATTGATCAATTAAACTCAACGGAATAGAATTCATTGCATGTGAATATGAAGCTGCCGGCCAAACCAACCACGTGGGTGTGGCTGGTTCTTTCTTTAATTCTAAAATCAAAACACTCGGCCAGCCGGCTAGGTAGCCGATCGAGAGCGCGGCCGGGCGATGGTCACTTATATTTGTATTCCATACTGACGTAGAAGTTGTTTTTTTTTTTTTTGAAAACATACCTGCTGATTCTCATTACCAACAATACCATATTACATACTCAACTCTTTGTCTAAAAGACAGGCACTACTAATATTGTATGGGATAAGGTCTCTTTCCCACACTTTTAAACCTGAGGGAGAATCGTTGAACATTCTCGCAACTAACATACTAGGAAAATTAAAATAGTCATTTGAGTTATTACAAACATGACTACTAAGCAAATTACACAAGTTTTTGAACTTCAATCTTTCTACCTTGATCTCCAGAATATGATCATTATCAGCCCCAAATACCATCTTGAGATGCTCCTCCTTCATATTATCAAAACAGATGCAATGGTTACCTCCTGAACTAGCAAGTTCCACTGCATTACAAGCTGCTTTGATAATAGCAATTTGCACTTTACAGGTGCTTAACATCTTCTTGTTGAAAGCTAGAATTGAAATACCTTCCACATTCCTCAATAGACCACCAATCTGGTGTGGATGGTTCCTTTTTGTGAAGACATTCAGAGAGACAGAGATGAAACCTAGGGGGGGGGGTTCCATTTAACACCTTCTCTTATTGCAGGAGGATGCATATTGCTAGCAGCTTTGTAAGCCTCAATATAGGCCATGTTTTTCTCAATTACATTCCACCAAGCTAGAGATGAATCATGTTTACATCTATTTCTAGCATCATATATCACCCACATGAGGTTAATAACAGAGGAAAGCTTTTCTTCCCCCACCCTCTTGCTTGGTCAATAAGCCAGTCAACTATAGCAGCTCCACCAATACTTGGAACATTCCGAAGATTGATACTAGACCCCCAAATATCAGAGACCGCACAACACTTAAAAAACAATGCGCAGGAGTATCTTTATCCCCACAAAAGAAGCAGGTTATAGCACCACCAACTCTGTTACCTATATTACCTTGACAAGGAGTAATTCCTTTCAGAAATTTCCAAAACACCAATCTAGCTCGAGGCGGGCTGATATCTTTGTCAATTCTGTTCCTAAAAAGAGAAAAACAGTTAGGCAAAGACGCCTGACCGTCTTCCTTTCCTTTTGAATCAAATTGAAACCAGATTTTACAGAATACTTTTATCTCTTGTGAGGTCCCAAACCCAATGGTCATTTTGAGAGGAGTTTATAGGTAGGGAGGCAATGAAGTTACTTTATGTGGAGCTAAGAGCTTGTTGGAGTTTTTGAATATTCCAACAATTGTGACTTGGATGGATGATGAAATGAGAGACCAACTCGGTAGAAGAAGAGGAGTGGGGTTTTGGCGAGATAATATTAGAAGCACCTGGTCTTGGAACCCAAGGAAAATTCCAAAACAAAGTAGAAGACCCACTCCCTACTTGCTTCCTAATACCAACTTTTAAAAGACTGATGTTGGGAAGCAAGGATTTCCAAATCTGGCTAGCCTTCGAGGGAAGCTTAGCTTCAGTTACACCCATTTGGGAAATAAAGGGCTTTAAGAGATCTGGACATGAGAGATTCCGGTGTAGAAATGATTCTCCACAGCTGTTTAGTGAGCAAAGCTTTATTGAAATCCTCAACACTCCTGAAACCTAACCCACCGTCGTCAGGTTTACTACAGACATTACTCCACTTCAACCAGAACATGGGCTTAGAATTTTTGTTTCCACCCCACCAGAAACCTGCTATAATAGAGTTAATTTTTGCAACAACTGTCTTGGGGAGAAGAAAGAGGGCCATGGAATAGCAGGGGATGGCTTGCAGGACACTACTCACCAATATTGTCCTTGCCGCTTGAGACATAGGAGAACTCCAAGAGGCAACTCTTTTCTGGATGGCATTAATAATATATTCAAAAACTTGAGTTTTGTTTCTTCCTATCTTCAAAGGAAGCCCAAGATACTTTGAGAAACCAGACACTTCTGACACTCCCAGAACATTGGAGATACTGCGTTTATGATAGCCTGCCAATCTCTTACTGAAAACTATCTCTGATTTATCAAGGTTAATGTGGTGACCTGAGGCTTTGAGGAACTTCTGAAGAGTAATATGGAGGAAGGTTGCATTATCAACCGAGGCACACCCGAAGAAAATTACATCATCAGCAAAAGCTAAGTGAGAAATTGAAGGACTATCAAACTTCATTTTGATACCTTTAAAGTCACCCGCAAGATCAGATTTGTTCAGGTAACTAGATAAAGCTTCTTGTACCAAAATAAACAAAAAGGGGGAAAGGGGATCACCTTGTCTAATACCCCTTGTTTGCTTGAAAAACTGACCTGGAGCACCATTTATAATAACTGCATCTCGCTGACGTAATACAATTCATGACTGGAGTCACCCAATTTGGAGGAAACCCATGGCTGTGAGGATTCTGGAAATAAACCCCCACTCCAGCCTTCATAGGCCTTACTGAGGTCTGTTTTTAGAGCAAAGAAACCCTTTTTTTTTGCTACACTTTTATCTAAATAATGATGGAGCTCACCAGCAAGGATGATGTTGTCTGAAATCAACCTACCCTTGACAAAGCCTGACTGGTTTTCAGAGATGAGAGAAGGAAGCAAGGTCTGAATTCTTGTGGCTAGAATTTTGGAGATGATTTTATAGGTGAAGTTGCAAAGAGCAATGGGTCTAAAGTTTTCAATACTGACAGCTCCTTTTATTTTGGGGATCAAGGCTATGAAATAGTCATTTAAGTGCTCAGGAAGATGTTCACCTCTTAACACATCAAGGACCGTGGAGGTAATATGAGGACCCACAATTAATATGGGCTGCATGGTATTGTTATCTTCACATGCACGTGATGAAGAAATGATTTTTATATGCATGCACAAGAGAGGTTGGCCTATGGATTTTGTTACGTATGTCTTTTACATGCGATGGAAAGCATGCATGTGTACCATGGGCTGAAGGTGAGGACCTTATTACTAGACCGATGGAGTATACATATATATGGACATCATTATATAGCTACATCTCATTCACGTCGCTGGTTTAATGATTTTGGATACGAACGAAGCCCAAGAATCATTTTGACCCATCGTTCACGATATACGAGATAGAAAAAGAAAATAGCAGCCCGTAGGTGCATTAAATAGGGGTGACAATTTTTACCCAACCCGATCTAAACTCAACCCGTAAATAGTGGGTATGGGTTTTGATTATTGACCCATTTAATTTTTGGGTCGGGTATGGGTTAGCTATTAAATATATGGGTTGGATATGGGTTAAGGGTCCTAACCCGAATTCAATCTGACCCGTTTACTTAATTTAATTATAAATAAATAAATATGTATATATTTTACTTGAATATGTATTAATTCTATAGCCATTAGTATAATAGCAAACAAAAATACTATCACTTCTTTAGGCCCACACATATAATTATATTATAAATCCAAATACATTCTCTAGACCATCTATATCCACCATTCACTCTTTGTTTGAAAACCTAAATACTACGTCAATCATTAGTGACACAAACTCCACCATTCACACTATTTCATCCGCACAAATAATGGCTATGGGTTGAGATTATTGACCCATTTAACAGAATATTGACATTTGGAAAACGATACACAACGATTTGAAATAAGTGACCGTCATGTGCACACTTTTATGAACGACTGATCATTATGCAGAAAAATAAAAGTATTTGTATTTAAACGGGTTAAACGGGTCAGGTTTGGGTTCAATGATTTTATATGGGTTGGGTATGGGTTGAAAATTTGTAACCCGATTATTTTTGGGTCGGGTATGGGTTAATACAATTTTAATCGGGTTGGGTATGGGTGAGCTTCAACCCGACCCATCAACCCGAATTACCACCCCTAGGTGCATATACGGGATTCATTCTTCTAATTCGAGACGGCTGGTACGAGACAGAATTCGGCAACCCTAGACAGATTATTAAACCCTAGCCGTGCAGGAGTTCTAGACAGAAAACAAGTCAACAGAGACAGAAAAGGGAGACAACAACATAGACGTATCGGGGTAGAAGTCAGAGACCGAATTCGTCATCGTTCCACAATTAGATGATGTTTTCTAATCTCTTAATTATTGTTATTATTTCTTTGTCTCCGATGTCTAAGTAGTCGTTAGAATACTGGTTTGCTATGGACATCTAGTTTATTATTTTGCTTCCTGAGTTGTTAAATACAAGTTCTATACAGATTGTAGTTTTATTCCTAGTTTATTATTGAATTCTCTTGTGATTAATTATTGCTTGAGTTTTATTTGGTATGAATTGCTTACAAGTGAGAACTGCGGCGTTCATTAGACCATAGGAATATTACCAGTGAAACTACAGATGACAATTCCTAGGGATTAGACGACTAGAAACCAGATGAATCGTTATTGCTACTAGTTAATTTGTAAATTCGTAACGAAAGTTAGGATTTGGGAATTGCTAGTAAGTATCTATCTTGCGGGGGGACCGGTTTTAGATTAATTTAGATCTGAGGTTGCAATCTAGAATTTAGAAAACACTCAGGAAGGGAATTAATGAACTTGGAAGAAGTAGTAAACCAGGATTCGCCCTTTTATATTTGTTAGAGAATCACTTTTATTTATTTTCAGTTTATTTAATCATTTAGTTTCTGCAAACCAACCCACAATTTATTGTTATTATTTTTCTCTAGTTTTTAGTTAGTTAGATTAAAGACTTAAACTAGACACAACCTCCTTTGGTTCGATAACCTAGGGAATACTATCTAGGAAAACTCGCTACGACAGACCAGTACACTTGCTGATAATACGTTTTAACCCGAACAAGTTTTTGGCGCCGTTGCCGGGGAGGCACGGTTATTTAGTTTAGTCTTAATCTAATTTTCTTTTATTTATTTTGTTTTGTTTAGTTTTTTTTGGTTATTTCTGTTTTGCTTTAATTTGTTTAATTATTATTATTCAGTTTGATAATTAATTTGGTTTGTTTGATTGTTTTTATTTTTATAGTTATTTTGTTTCTAGGATTTTTATTTTATTAGACTAATTCATTTATTGTTTCGTTTAATTTTGTTCATATTTATTTTATTTGTGTTTGTTTTCTTTAGTTCAATTTTATTTTATTTTATATTTCTTTAATTTGATTATTTTTGTTTTTGTTTTATTTCGATTCGTTTAGTTTTATTTAGTTTGGGTTTATTTTATTTTCGGTTATAGTAGTTTAGTTGGTATTATTTTTCTGACTGAGTTTGGTTGTTATTTTTACTTTAATTATAGTTTTTTTTAATTTATTTTGATAAGTTTAATATTTTATTTTTCTTTTATTGTCTTTAATTTTTGTTTATGGTCTTTACTCGTTTGGCAGAGAATCAGTATTTGAGCTTGATCCAGAGATTGACAGATTAGCTAGAAGAATTCGACATAATCTCAATCTGGAATCAGTAGGTGAAGAGGAAGAGGTTCTACAGTTGTCAGAGGAGGAAGAAGGTAGTTGTTCTGCAGAGCCACCTGTTACTCCAATTATTCAAGAAAGAGCAAATATGAGTGGAGTTATTAATCCAGAAAGGAAGATGAATGATTATGTTCGTCCTAGTGTAGAGGGACTCGTGTCACCTATAGTGATCCCTGCACCACCAGGAGTTGAATGGACATTCAAAACCTATTACATCACAATGGTTTTGAATGCGCCACAGTTTAGTGGGATGATGACAGAAGATCCTAATGTTCACCTGACGTCTTTTATGAGATTAGTAGGAGCATGCTCTACTCCAGCATCTCAAGAGGTAGCTCGACTCACCCTGTTTCCATTCTCACTGAGAGATCGAGCTGCAGAGTGGCTGAATTCTTTGACGCCCAACAGTATCACCAGTTGGACCGATTTAGCTAACGCTTTTCTGGTAAAGTATTTCCCTCATTCTCGCATGTTGACCATGAGGGGGGAAATTACTAACTTCAAGCAATACAGTGGTGAAACTATTTCTGAAGCTTGGGAGCGCTTTAAAGGTACTGTTAGAAGAGTGCCACATCACGGTTTGGGTGAGAAGGTCGTACTGCAGTCCTTTTATAAGGATCTAGATCCCCAGAGCCGCCTATTAGTAGACATCTGTGGAAGAGGAAGTCTCATGGAGCTTCCAATTACCAGGATCAAAAAGCTGTTAAAAACATTGTCAAATTGAGCTAACCAATGGGGTGGTGCCAGAGGTGTTTCTGTGGTTCCTCCAGAGAAAGTTGCAGGTCTTTATGAAGTAGATTCACATACTCTCCTTGCTGCTAGGATGGAGAGTATGTCTAAACAGTTTGAGAAAATGTGTGCCATGATGAGTTTGACATCAAATGCGCCGGTTGTGCCTGAGTCAGTATTACCTTGTGAATTTTGTGGGAGGAGTTCTAGCATGTGCCAGTGTACCCCGCAGCAGATTGAGGAGATGAATTATATGGGTAACAGGCAAGGGAACTTCTACAATAATCAGAGCAATCAGGGGTATTACCAGCAACAACCGAGATATCATAATAACTTCAATCAAGGCCCATCTCAGAATAATCAGATGAATAATAGTGGAGCTAGCATGTCTTCGAGTTTAAAGGCTACAATTCATGAATTTGTCAAGTCAACCACTATGAGATTTGTAGAGCAAGACAAGACAAATAATAGAATAGAGAAGCGGTTGGATGAACTTGCACAACAATTTGCTCAGCGTCCGCCAGGAGCTCTACCAAGTCAGCTTGAGAGGAAGCCAAGGGAGCAGGCCAAAGCTGTTTTTGTTGTGGAAGATGATGCTCCACTTTTTGCTGCAGTTCTGCCGGTTCAAAAAGAAGTTGAGGACTCTAGTAAAATTTATGAAACACCTTAGGAGAAGGAGTCTCCTGAAACTCAACCCTCTTATTCTCCTAGATCTAATCGTAAATTTGAAGAACCTATTCCTTTTCCATACAGGTTAACGAAAAGGGATCTTGATGAACAGCATGGAAAATTTCTTAAAACTTTTAAGAAATTAACTAAGGATATGCCGTTTTCTGATGTGCTTAAGTTAATGCCAAATTATGCTAAACTAGCGGATGATATATTGGCTAATAAATGTTCTTTTCAGGAAAAGGAAACGGCGAAGAAGGTAACTACTAGGAGTGATAAAGGTAAAGCTACTGGGCCTGAGGTGGTGAACATAGAGAAACCGGTGCTAGAGAATGAGCGGAATTGTGAAGCTACCCAATCTCCTCCACCAGCACCAGCTGCAGTTGAAGTTTCTCCTCCAGTTCCCTTCCCAAACAAAACCAAACGTTCCAAAGAGGATAGTGAGTTTGATAAATTTCTTACTTTACTTCGTCAATTATCTGTTGATATCCCTTTTGTTGAATTAGTTGCGAAGGTGCCTAACTATGCCAAGTATTTAAGGAATCTTTTATCTAATAAGGAAAAGTTAGTTGAGAAAGGGACTATTCAGCTTACAGAAACTTGTTCACCGATCATACAAAAGTGCCTACCAGAAAAATGCAAAGATCCTGGAAGTTTCACAATTCCATGTAGAGTAGGAGACATTGACTTCGACCACTGCCTTGCTGATTTGGGAGCGTCGATCAGTCTCATGCCATACACCGTATTTGAAAATCTTGGAATTAGGGACTTACAGCCTACACGAATGACGCTTCAGCTAGCAGATCACTCAATGGTTTATCCTTGTGGGATTGCGAAGGATGTGATGGTTAAGGTGGAGCATATGTACTTCCCTTGTGATTTAGTCATACTCGACATGGTTGCAGATCCAACAGTTCCTATCATCCTTGGAAGACCCTTCTTAGCAACAGTTGACGCTCGAATTGAAGTTGCTCACGGTACGATTACTTTGAATGCAGAGGGTGAGCAAATACTGTTTTATGCTGGTAGGTCTTCGAAACAAGTTTTGGAAGCTTCTCGAACTTCTTGTCACTGGGTTCCAAAGACAACTCAAACCTCTGGAGTCTCTTGAAAGAACGAGACACGTAGCCAAAGACGTTAAAGAAGGGCAGCTGGCTGGGAGGCAACCCAGCATTATATTTTATTTTGTTAGTTTTTTAATTTCTTTTTGTAGTTATTTTCCTGGTTTTGTTATTATTAATTCTCAACTCTGTTTGTAGCTTTGGTTGCTTCTGGTATTTTTCTTTTCAGATGAATTTTTCATGATGATACTGCAACCAGGCTGCAACACTTGAGTAAAGCTCAAGTGTGGGGTGGGGTCGTTCCACATATGGAAACAACAAAATCCAAGGGAGTTACAGTTTTAACTTCCTTTTAATTTTTGTTTTTAATAATGACTACTCTGTTGCATTTCTCCTTCGGACATAAATGTTTTTCTGTGAGCTTTGAGTTATTCACTCCTGCTTTATCACACAATGAGGACATTGTTTTATTTTAAGTGTGGGGTAGGGAGTGACCTTCAGTTATCACTTCAAACTACTAGTTTTGATTGTTTTCAGGTGATGAATAATATACTTCTCTTTGTCGTTAAATGTTGAATTTTGGGTGATAATATCTGTGGAAGTTTGAAATTGAGCCTGATGACAATCTTAAAAAAATTTCTGCTTAAAAGTTGTCTGATTGTATTGTTTTTCTTAAATTTATTCTGTTTTCACTGAAATTTGATGGATTGGCGATTGTGGAGACTAAATACGTTTAGCTTTGGACCTGGAATGAAAGGAAAGAAAGGACAAAGGCAAGGTACTCCGGTAGTTGTTTATCCTGAACTAAAAACAGACCTCGTCCGCTCGGTTATTAAGTCTTTACGGGTGCTTCGTCACCTAGCTTCCTAAGGCCGCGCAACCTGGGAAAGTTAGCCCAAAGCTGCTACAAGGGTGGAAAGAAAAGTCTGGGGGAATGGAAACGATCTCTGAATGATTAATTTATTAAATTCTTATGAATTGCAAATTTTGAAATATGAGTGGTTAAAAGTAAAAATGCAATGAAAAGGGGATCCTTACAAGCTATGAGTATGTGGCAATGAAAGGTATTGTGGAATACGACATTACTTCTTGCCCCTTGTTGTCCATTTGGTAATGAAATTGGTGGAATGTCCTAAGCTAATCTGTGTTACAGTTTCTGCAATTCAGTTTATTTCATGCTTTTGGTAAAATTGTTCCTTATTCACTGTTTGCGAAAATTGATAGCTTAGAGCAGATTGATTTTTCTAATTGTCATTTTGCTTGTTTTCCTTCTGCTTATGTATGATCCTGGAGTTTGATGTTTCGGTTTGGAGCAGTTATGTTCTTTATTTGCTTGAGGACAAGCAAAAGTTAAGTGTGGGGTAGTTGATAAGTGCGGAATTTATCCATGTTTCTATGCTTAATGTGAATAAAATTTTATTTGTTTATATGATAAATTCCTTACTTATATGTTATTTTATGTTATATGTGAAGAACTCCTCTTACTTGTGGTTTTATGCTTAAACATATGAAAAACGTTGAATAAAAGGTCTAACAACACATGTCAAAAGAACCCGAAACTACTATTCTCATGTACTTGGACCGCCTTGTCATCAACAAACCTGCACAATATAAAGAAACAAATATTAGTGATTTAATTTTCAAATATACAGAGTAAAATGTGTACAAGGTATGCTAGTTACTCACATGCAAGCCGATTTGAGAATCGACGCACTCAACCAATCCTTCGTGAACAACTCCACAAAATCACTAAGATAGATTTCAAAACTCTGAGGGCCTTCATAGTTAAAAAGATCCGGTCTTGGTTCCACTGTAACCGAATCTCTTGCTGTCGGCGTCATCAACAGTGTGGAGTGCAATAGTTTCAGCTTGGGGGGTAAGACATTCAGAACCGCCGGTTCTAGCAAATTCGATCTCATTATAACTCTAGTCGCGGATGCCATCGAAGGATTAGCTGGTGCAAAAACAACTCTCTTTCCTTTTGTCTTATCAGAATTTGATTGAATGTGTTCCTAATATATTAATTTAATAAGTATATGTTGTACTCTATGATATGTTACAAAATAATTTTTTCATGCGCTTACCTGCTGCTCCCCAAGCTTAATCAATCTAATGGGCCACTGTATTGTCATGGATTCATCTTGACGAAGGGTGGATATGTCTGCACTGGCACCGGTATCTGATAATCCGCGTACGCAGGTGCGTAACCATCAACAAGCACCCGGACATGGTACTCTCGGAGCGCTGCATTCCTCACGGTGTCACCAGGAGAAGACTTGAAACGTTTTCCCCACCCTACTTCGACTTCGTCACCGCCAATCACTTGCAACAATGTGCAGTCAATCGGTTTCTAAATTTTCAAAGTTAAAGATTTTAGATGCACATAAATAAGTGTATAATTTGTTTTTTTTTTTGTATTTGTAGTTAACATGTTGTTCTAACCTTGAGAGATGAATATGGAAATGGGTTGACGGAGTGAACACTACTAGGAGGCACTGGTGCGGGCTCTGATGCTTGTGCCTGATCTGGCGGTCTAGAAACCTCCTGACTCATCCTCTCAGATCGCATCATCTCCATAGCTTGAGCGATTTGCTGCTGAAATTCATTTCGTAGTCGCTGCTCGAGCTCCGCATTCTGGCGTAAGTGCTCCTCATATGTAATGCTCCCTCCTGCACCGTGTCTGGACCCAGGATTACCGAAGGCTTGGCGTATACCGACATGACCACCAAAGCCTACTGCACGACCCGGATGATCCTTCTTCCCGAGAGCGCGGGAAAGTGGATCATCCTGCCTAACGGGCTGCCAAGTGCCCTGGGTGATCTGGGAGCTTAACTCTTCCTGTTATGGAGTTTAATAAGTCAATAAGGATACTTCGGTTTATTTAACTGCTATTGTTACTCTATAAATATAATAAACATTTTTTAAACTAAAAATCACTTACCATTTGGTTGATGACTTCTCTCGTGGCGTCATCATACTGCAGGTGCCGCCGGATTTGAAGGTTTCTTCCGTCGACTTAAGTCCCAAACCTTCATCCTTCGTTCGCTGACATTCGAGCCTGGCAACAACCCCTCTTTCTCCCACTGCGGCACACGCTGAGCAATACTTGTACTCCCCATGTGATGGGGGTAACGATTTTTTTTTGCATTTTGTTGTTGTTTCTCACGTATAGCCTACATATATGTATGAAAAGACAAATTATGCAAATAATATATGAAAAAGACGAATTAACCAAATGAACTCTAAGGACACTTTAAACATTTATCATACAAAAGAACAACTACTAGTGTGAAACTCACCTTGAACTCAGGGGTCAAACGCTTCGCAACAAACTCATTCCACTGCTCTTCAGTAATACCATCATATTTTTGCCACGGTGGTCTCCGATCATCCACATCTTCACCTTCTGCCTCCTCTATCTCTGCGGGCTCCTCACAGTAAATGTACTGCCTCGTGAGCAGAGATCTGAAGTCTTTGAATGTGTGGCAATCCCCTTCATCACATCATCCTTCATAGAAGGATCTATACTGAATCGGTCCTATATGCAAAAAAAATGGATTAGTGTAAAAAGTAACTATATAAATCTTAAAACAAACTATTAACAAACAAATACCTTGAGACGTTCAAATATCTGCTCCTTCAACGCCTGAGGCACTTGCTTCCAATGGTGGTTTATATTGAAATATGTACTCACCAAATGCCTGGCTAGAGCAGTGAAATCATTTTTCCAAGTACCGGGCTGATTAAATCATTGAACTCCAAAGGCTTTGTCGGGGGGCCTCTATTTGCTTTCAGCCCACGGGTTGCCCCTCGTTTTTTGGGTTTCTTGAGAGGCGGAGGAGCAACTTGTATCTCTTGTCCTTCCTGTGAAGGCCCAGCTGTCTCGTCTGCTGTGGGGTGGTCTCTATGCTTTCTTTGATTTCTTTTTACCACCTCGTGTGGTGCGTTTTGCCGGTCTACTCTGCTGGGCTGATTTCCCCAGTCAGGAGCAGCTGTCCTATAGGATCATCAATGGATCATCATCCACTGAGGAAAAAACACAAACATTAGATCAATATTCATGGAACGATGTATAATTGCAAAAATAAACATAAATAATTAATTCTGATAACATTGTAACAACAATAATACGAATTATATAATGTAATTTCAACCAATGGTGTTACCTAGACATAGTAACATATATCATGATCTGTTTTCTACCCAAACCCCCTCATTATGGTCTGATCGAGCGTAGATGGTCTGAACATCATCATTTTGTAAATCATCAGTTGAATCATGCAACCCTGTATGCAACGATACTGTTTCATCTATCATCTCATTATCATCATCGTCGTTGTTTTCATCCTCAAACAAAACCGGTCTTCTCCCTGGAAGAACAACATACCATCTACTAGCTTTTGGGTCTTCAACATAAAACACCTGGTCACAGTCTTTACCCAACACAAACTGATCTTCCTTATTAGTTGTAACACGTGAAAGATCAACCAAAATAAGTCCTTTATCATTTTGGAGTCCATGTCGGTTGTCCACCCAATTGCAGCGGAACAATAGAAACGAATCAATGTGATAGTTTAGTTCCCATATGTCCTCTATCACACCATAATACCAACTACTACTGCTCATTGGTTGAACCTGGTTACCTAGACCATATTCAGTCACCGATGCTTCAATTTTTACCCCACTGTTCTGATGTATTGATTTAGCATCTTGGCGTGCAGTGTAGTATGTGCATCCATTAATGTCATACCCTTCAAACGATACAACATCTGTTCCAGACCAACAGCTAGACATCTGATTTCTTCACTGACATCTTCGGGGTTCAATGAAGCTTGCTCAAACACATATTCCTTAAACCATTGGACGAATACTCGATTTTGTTCTTTTTTAAGCCAGATACGGTTTTTGGTAGGGTTTTGTCGACTCAACTCAGCAATGTGAATATCGAAGTAGGGTTCAACAACCTCAAGGTGTTGTAGTACAAACAAATGTGCCTGATTAATAAGATCACGAGAGATACGAACAACCTTTTTGCCAATAACTCCTTTACCCTTAAATCTACCATGGTGACGTGGTTTGGGAATACCAATTGACTCTGCATCGTTCAAATAACTTGTCACGAATTCTGTGACTTCCTCAGTCACTGTTGCTTCGATGATACTGCCTTCCGGTCTATATCTGTTTTTCATTCTACCCTTCAGAATCCCCATATATCGTTCGAAAGGATACATGTAACGTAAGTAGACCGGACCACACAATTTGATCTCTCGGACAATATGCACTACTAAATGCACCATTATGTCGAAGAAAGATGGTGGGAAATACATCTCAAGCTGGCATATTGTCACAACAATTTCATGTTGCAGATCATCGAGGGTGTCTGAGTCAATTGCCTTGCAGCAGACAGCGTTGAAGAAGAAACATAATCGAGTTAGAGCATTTCTGACATTTTCTGGTAATATCCCTCGTATTGCAACTGGAAGAAGATGCAACATTAACACATGATAATCATGAGATTTCATGCCTAACAGTTTCAAATCCTTCATAGAAACTAGGTTCTTCCAGTTTGAAGAGTACCCAGATGGTACCTTCAATGTGTGCAAACACTTGCAAAAACTTAATTTTTCACTCTTAGAGAGGGTATAACACGCAGGAGGTAGATATGTTCGCTTCTCATCCTCTATTGGGTGTAGTTCTTTCCGTATGCGCAACTCTTGCATATCTCTCCTCACCTTCAATCCGTCTTTCGTCTTGCTGGGTATGTTGAGCAAAGTACCACACACTGCCTCACCGACGTTCTTCACAATGTGCATGATATCCAAACAATGTCGAACAGGCAGATGCCGCCAATACGGTAGATCCCAAAAAATGGAACGTTTTTTCCAAATGTTCTTCGGCGGCTTGGATGTGTTTCCAAAGACATTTTCAATGTCTTTTACCTTTGCATACACTTCCTCTGAATTCAAAGGCAGACGAGCCACACGAGTCTCGGCTCATTGTTGAACAGCTTTCGCTTTCTCGAACGGTAAGGATGGTCTACTGGAAGAAACCGTCGATGACACATGTAAACATTTTTGCCGCAGTGCTTCAGACGATCTGAACATGTGTCATCCTCACATACCGGACACGCTTTGAATCCTTTCACCGAGTATCCTGACAAGTTCCCATAGGCAGGAAAGTCGTTAACAGTACAGAACAACATCGCCTTCAGTGTGAAATTTTCTTTCGCATGAGCATCATATACCACTGTCCCTTCATTCCACAACAAGTTCAGATCGTCGATCAGTGGTGCAAGATATACGTCAATGTTATGACCAGGTTGCTTTGGACCAGAAATTAGGAGTGATAACATAATGTATTTTCGTTTCATGCACAACCATGACGGTAAATTGTAGATCACTAGTAGCACCGGCCAAGTGCTGTGCTGACTGCTCAACGTGCCATACGGGTTCATCCCATCGGTACACAATCCAAGTCTCAGATTCCTATCCTCATCCCCAAAATGATGTTTGAATTTTCTGTTGATATTTCTCCACTGAGGTCCGTCTGCAGGATGTCTTAATTTTTCATCAATTTTTCTACCATCCGCGTGCCATCGTAAGTTCTTCACATCTTTTGGGTTGGCAAACAACCGTTTGAATCTAGGAATTATCGGCACGTACCACAATAATTTCACTGGACGATTTTTTTTCTGAAAGGAGGAATCCTCATCCTTGTCCTTGTACCGGGACAACAAACATTTAGGACACTTGTCTAGATGTTCGTATTCACCCCTATAAAGCGCACAGTTATTTGGGCAAGCATGAATCTTTTTATATTCAACTCCCATTGGACATATCCATTTCTTTGCCTCGTAGGTGGATGTAGGAAGACCATTCTCATCAGGAAGCATATCATGTATCAGCTCTAGAAATGACGTGAAACACTTGTCACCAACTCCATATTTCCCCTTTAAGTTGAACAAATTAAGTACAGCAGTCAATTTTGTGTATTTAACGCACGAAGGGTACAAAGGTGTCTTTGATGCGTCCAACAATCTTTGATACTCTTCCGGCTTATCGACAAAAGTATCCGCAACATTTTCTAACATTTCATCCATTTGCATCATGGTGAGTGGTCTCACTGTCATCGAATCCTGAATCACTTAACGGTACCGACTCATTGATGGTATTGAAGGTGTGGGCGGTACTTGCGTAACGTGGATCATGAGCACTTGATGATGTTGAAGCACTAGCTGCAACAGTTTCTCCATGAAAATTCCATCTTCTGTAATGTGGCATGAATCCACGGGACTTAAGATGAAATCTAATTTCCTCAATGTCTACATATTTCCTTACGACCCCACAGTCAACACAAGGACATGAAATTTTGTCCGCCTTTGTTCTGTCCTTGTGTTGCACTGCCGCTTTGAGAAACTCTTTCAGCTTCTCATCAAAGTGATCCCCTCGATCACCGTACATCCAGTCACGCTCCATTCTATATGTGAAAACAAAACAAGTTTAAGATTGATTTGTCTTTCAGTTTCGTCTGCATTTGTATATGGAGCATGTTTCTACTGGATGTACGGTTGCAACCAAACTCAGCACTACTCTATGGTTCCAACCAAACTAACGTAGCCTAAGTACTCTAACGTTCCAACGTAACTAATCTAGCCTTATTCTAACAATTCTAACACATTTAATTTAACTTCAACAAATCATTGCATTATTAAAACAAAAAATAAAGTTTAATTACTTACTTGTTTTAAGGTTGTACAGAGGGGAAGCTAGGAGACTGCTTTGGTGATGGGCTGGGAAAGTACTGGTACAAATCCAATAGCAGATTCAGAAGACCTGACAAAGAAAAGTAAAGATTGTTATACACAAATAACAAATAAAATTAATTAATAAGACTAATACGATTCTAGAAAAAATTCGGCATGACCTTTGCGTAATCGTGTTAATCCCATGCTTATCATTAAGCATTCACCAACATCTTATTTACCACGACAAATAAATTCAACAATTGACAGCAACCATCCTTATTCACAATCTCAATATTAACCACAACCACTTTTTCGCAATAATTAATTAAACAACAAGAAAAGATAGATAAGATGTTACCTTTTCACTCTTACTCCACAGCAGAATAAATGAGGAAGAAGAAGTAGAGACCACCCCAATTACTGCAGACAGCGGGGAAGCAAGGAAATAATATTAGGGGGGCAAGAAATCCATTATTATAAGCATTATCATATTAAGAAAATAAAAAAGAGAAAAAAATAGATGAATGTTACCTTTCCGCTCATGCTGCACAACAGAAGAATGAGGAAGAAAGACAGAGACCACCCCAATTACTGCAGACAGCGGTGAAGCAAGGTAATAATATTAGGGGGGCAAGAAATCCATTATATAAGCATTATCATATTAAGAAAATAAAAAAGAGAAAAAAGATAGATGAAGATGTTACCTTTCCGCTCATGCTGCACAACAGAAGAAATGAGGAAGAAAGAGACGTAGAGACCACCCCAATTACTGCAGACAGCGGCGAAGCAAGGTAATAATATTAGGGGCAAGAAATCCATTACTATAAGCATTATCATATTAAGCACGTATATACTGAATGTAATGGGAGAACATAGATGTTATAAAGTTATAGATCTTACCACTTAATTAATGTGAAACTTGAAGTTAATTTTTTTATTAGTTTGAGAATTAAGAACAAAATGATTGTAGTTATTCTTTTTCTTTTCATAGTAGTTTTATTTACCATTTCAATTTATATGAATTTAAGTTATAAATTTGTTATATATGAATTGTTTTAATAATTTGAATAATCATATAGATGTTCAAATTTAGTTTATATGATTGTATAAATTGGTTTACAATTTCAAATGATTGCACAAAAAGATAAAAAAAAGATATAGTTTCCCAAACAACAAGTGGAGAACTGAGAATGAAGTTCTTTTCATTGATCTTTGGACTTATTTTGAGTTATGCTAACCATCAGTTTGTAACTCGTTTAGTTGTCTGCTAAACTTTTAATTAAGCAAAACTGATGCATCATTCACTTCCGTCCCTAGGGTGAGACAAAAGGCGCTTTTCAATATGTAGTAATGAATTAGCCTCTAAGCCTCATATAAAGAAATTATCATTTGGAGTTTGCATGAATTTATAAACTGTACATTTCAATGTTTAAAATTAGATTATCTCAGGGAATGTGTACGTGCTTTCGTTAAATTGTTTAAAGATGAATGTTTAGCATGTTTGTCAATATCAGGCGTATAGAGTTTTATCACAACTTTAATTATAATATATACTTTTCTGCACCATTCTTGTTCCTATAATCAATATAAGAGGATAATATAAATTTTATCATTTGGTTGAATGAATAGGCATGTACATCTAACTCTCCCATATAATTGACTTCAAAAGAAAAACTCTCCCATATAATTATACTATAACAATCATGTATATATATATATACATATTAGCTCATATACCGAACAACCTCTATCTTCCTATCCAATTCTTAACAGCTAATTAAAGTCCACACGTTTAGGCTAGTGTATGTTTTTATTAATAAAAATCGTATAGCTAGGGTGTCTAATCGGTTTAATGTAAATTTACTCAAGAATAAAATACCGTCCGATGTATATACCGCAATAAGTTCACCGCGAGAACCAAATGTACCACATCTTCTATTATTATTTTGTTCGATAGTGTAAAACTAGTAGAATCACTTTTTGTTGGAAATTATAGGTTAACGAGGAAGGTGTATCTCATTCTCAGTTCTCACTTTTTACAATTTCAAACAGCAAAAATATCAACTCAGGCATTTTATCGAACACCTTGGCTGCGTTCGGTCACGGTATAAATGTGGTATAAATGTGGTATAAATGTGGCATTTTTGAGTTTTGGCATTTTTGACAAAAATGCCAAACCACCATCACCGAACACCATTTTTTCAAAACAGCCACAAATATACCAGCACAAAACAACCAACAATTTATGCTGCAAATATAATGAATACCGTAAACAGAGGCGAAGCCAGAAAACTGTAATTAAGGGGGCAAAAATATTTTAATAATATTAATTAATTTATTAAAAAAAAATTTTAATAAATTAATTTAAATTTTCAATATTTATAATTACATTTTAAAAATGATATTATATATTAAATTTGACACAAAATTAAATTAAAATTGAAATATATATATATTAATATATTATAATTAGTTTATTTTCCCTTTTATTTTTAGTTTTTTTTTGTATAAAGATTGGTATACTAAATTATAAATTAATGAAATAATACAGAATAATAGTTTTAAACTAGTTGTGTTTTTCTAAATTGTTTTTTAGATACGGATAAATAGTCTCTTAAAACTATTACTATCTATCAATTCTAATAAAATATTCTACAAGGAAAATAGCAAACTAATAAAAATTACGATGTAAACTTTCAATTATATCAAAATTATTAGAGTACAAACTATTTGTAGTATGATTCAGAAATATCAATTATAAGTATTCAACTTGCTAAGTAATAATTAATTACAAAACTGTTTGTACAAACTATTATGGTTTGTCAGTATATAAAATTTATTATATGTTTTAATAATATTAATTATTTCTTTATTTTTTCAAGTATATGTAAAAATTTTATTTATAAATTAATATGTATACATATTATAAATTAATTGTCACTCAAATATTAATAAAGAATAATAATTATAAAGGCTATAATTGAATATCTACATATATTTTAACTTTATTAATAAAAATTATTTTAAAATGTAATATAAATTTTTAATTGTAATAACGAAAACGGTAAACGCACCGCACAATACTAACTTAATCAAAACGACAGACGAAACCGCCTTCTGCCGAACACTAGTTTTTAAAACAGTCACAAAACAACCACAAAACAACCAACAAAACTACCACAAAACAACCAACCAAAACAACCAGACCAAAACTACCACAATACTACCAACAAAAATGAAGCCGAACGCAGCCCTTATATGCACAACTATTTACACTTGTTCAATAATGTATCTATATTCAAATTATGCACACACAACTAAACTAACAATCAATAACTATATTACAACTAGTTATTCAATCAATAAGACAATAATTAACATATTTTGAAGTTAGAATTCAGAATTCTAACCTAGGGTTACCGCAGCATTCGCGAAAGACGCCTGCGACCTCCGGAACGAGCTGCGACGGCGACGGCGGCGGCGAAGGATGGTGGCGCGCGCGCAAGGAGAAGGCGGTGGTGGTAGTGGCGCAGTCGCAGGCGTCGAGGTGGAGAAATCGCCGTTGTCTTCTTCGTTCTCGCGAGACAGAAGAGAATGAAAAGGGAGAATGACAGAGTGGCTGATTTGGGGAAAATAAAAAATCATCTCAGCGGTTCCTACTAAGAACCGCTGAGATAGGTCAGTAAAAAAGACCTATCTCAGCGGTTCTTAGTAGGAACCGCTGCGATAGAGTTTTTTTTTTTTTGAATGACCCTAGCGCAGCGGTTGTAAAGTAACAACCGCTGAGATAGGTTTGGGGGATTTTTAAAAACGACCTATCTCAGTGGCTGTTTTTACAACCGCTGCAGTAGGTGCGCTGCGATACACCATTTTTGTACTAGTGAATGATTAAACCGGGACCAAACGGAAGTCAAAGCAGCTTTTCTGATATAATTTAAACATGATCTGAAACTATATACTAGTTTATAAACCCGGACCACAAAAGAACGGAGCTTACCGGACCATTTTAGAACTCTCGCGTTCAACATGGACAGGCTATTGGGCCGCATGGACGCGTTCAACTCCCGAGGCGCAGACATTTTCGGCGGGGCATAGTAAGGCTAGTCTGTCTGAGCCCAATACCAGTAGTCCAATACTAGAAGCCACGGCCCAAGTGTAAATAAATTAGTTTTAGTGGACTGCTCCTTATCCTCTATTATATATAATACAGACCAGATGTACAGCTGTAGATATAAACACTGAATACAAGGCACAAGTGGCCAACGATCATTAATCAGAAAACCCTATTCATTCTAAGGCACCCATACTGACGTACAGAGGCGGATACAAGGGGGGCGGGTGGGTGTTCGGCCCCCCCAACTCCCTCGGGTACATGCTGAAATTAGTTTAGGTTTTTTGTTATATAGTTTATTTATATTATTAGATATTTGTTCGCCCCCTCAACATTTTGTAAAATATCACTATGATATCGCTAAATTCTATTAATATGTAATATTTGTTCTAGAATTATATTGTAAAAAAACATTTTTAGTCTATAGTAGATAAGAAAACTCTGAATATTTATATTTTAGCAACATAGTCTAAAGTAAACCTAATTATTATGTCAGTCTTAGTAATCATGTACCCCTACTATCTATAATACAAGTGTTTTTAGTTTTTTATTATAGGTTTTGTAAATTAAAATAATATTAGAATTACTCAAAATAATATTAGATTATGTTTTCAGAAAAAAAAACTACTAGTTTAGAACTATTGCTCTATATTATTGACATTAACTTATAATTTTGTACACCCATTTTTTAGACGAGAAATAAAAAAAGGTAAAACAAACTTCTTTATTTAATGATTTATATATTTTAATTTTAATGTAATTTTTATGTCAAACTATATATCTAATATCCATTTTTAAAAAATAATTGTATATATTGAAATCTTATATTAATTTTAAAATTAAAATTTAGTTTAAAATATTAATTAATATTAATAAAAAAATTCTCACACCCCTTATACATTTTTTCTGGCTTCGCCCCTGCTGACGTAGAAGTTGTTAATATGGGCTGCATGGTATTGTTATCTTCACATGCACTAGTAATATATGGGCTGCACATCAATTCCATAGCAGCATGCACGTGATGAAGAAATGATTATATGCATGCACAAGAGTGGTTGGCCAATGGATTTTGTTACGTATGTCTTTTACATGCGATGGAAAGCATGCGTGTGTACCATGGGCTGAAGGTGAGGACCTTATTACTGGACCGATGGAGTATACATATGGACATCATTATATAGCTACATCTCATTCACGTGGCTGGTTTAATGATTTTGGATACGAACGAAGCCCAAGAACGGATCATTTTGACCCATCGTTCACGATATACGAGATAGAAAAAGAAAATAGCAGCCCGTGGGTGCATATACGGGATTCATTCTTCTAATTCGAGACGGCTGGTACGAGACAGAATTTGGCAGCCCTGGACAGATTATTAAACCCTAGCCGCGCAGAGTTCTAGACAGAAAACAAGTCAACAGAGACAGAAAAGGGAGACAGCAACATAGACGTATCGGGGTAGAAGTCAGAGACCGAATTCGTCATCGTTTCACAATTAGATGATGTTTTCTAATCTCTTAATTATTGTTATTATTTCTTTGTCTCCGATGTCTAAGTAGTCATTAGAATACTGGTTTGCTATGGACATCTAGTTTATTATTTTACTTCCTGAGTTGTTAAATACAAGTTCTATACAGATTGTAGTTTTATTCCTAGTTTATTATTGAATTCTCTTGTGATTAATTATTGCTTGAGTTTTATTTGGTATGAATTGCTTACAAGTGAGAACTGCGGCGTTCATTAGACCATAGGAATATTACCAGTGAAACTACAGATGACAATTCCTAGGGATTAGCTGACTAGAAACCAGATGAATCGTTATTGCTACTAGTTAATTTGTAAATTCGTCACGAGAGTTAGGATTTGGGAATTACTAGTAAGTATCTATCTTGCGGGGGACCGGTTTTAGATTAATTTAGATCTGAGGTTGCAATCTAAAATTTAGAAAACACTCAGGAAGGGAATTAATGAACTTGGAAGAAGTAGTAAACCAGGATTTGCCCTTTTATATTTGTTAGAGAATCACTTTTATTTGTTTTCAATTTATTTAATCATTTAGTTTCTGCAAACCAACCCCCAATTTATTGTTATTATTTTTCTCTAGTTTTTAGTTAGTTAGATTAAAGACTCAAACTAGACAGTCTCCTTTGGTTCGATAACTTAGGGAATACTACCTAGGAAAACTTGCTACGACAGACCAATACATTTGCTGATAATACGTTTTAACCCGAACAATGGGAGAATGTGGGGATGGACTTCATGATGGGACTGCCTATGACTCCTTGGGGTTTTGATGCCATTTGGGTGATAGTAGATCAACTGACGAAGTCTGCTCATTTTCTACCAGTTAGGAAGACTTTCAGCTTGGAGTGTTTGGCTCGCTTGTACCTAGATGAGATAGTGAGACTTCACGGTGTGCCTACGTCTATAGTGTCCCAGCAAGGTTTTAAGCCCAAAACAACTCGAGATAGCAGGAGCAACACCTCTAAACTCCCTTGCGCAGAACTGATAAACAGCAGAAGAACTGTAACAGAAACTCTGTGTGACTCTTTTTAAATTTTTCTTCTATGCTCATTAATCTGTCTTTTTAACCCCCAAAGTGTTTATAGCCTCACTTAAGTGTGTTGGCTAGGTTTTAAGCTTATAAGCAAGTCAATACAGTACCTTTATACCACTTGTATGTCAGTTATACAGAAGCACTTATTATCGAATAAGAAACAGAAACAAAATCTGTTTACTTCTTTTGATCCTTGCTGTTAGATAGTTAAGTTAACTTCTAATTCCCCCAAATGGTTTAGCTACTTAATTAAGTGTCTTAATACGGTTTTAACCCCAAAATAAACCCCTTATGACTCTCTGTACAGAGCCATACAGGAACTTAAGTTTTCAGAAAAATAAACTATAAAACTGAAAGTACCAAAACTGTTTTTTTCTTTTCTTCTGTTTCTCTTCTTATTCTTTAACCTGACTTCCAATTTCTCCTCATTGTTTACCTTCCTAGTTAGATATCTTAGCATATTTTTAAATTCTAATTTAACCCAACACAACCAAGACCACCTCTCAGTCTCCTGTACAAAGAATCTGAAAACTGAAAACAGAAACCAAGATTTGAGTGTTGCAGGGAGAGTCATAGTCAAAAGCCGTGATGGTTCCTTTGTGCAGAAGTTGATCAAAGTTAAAGAACCTACACTACGGATACCTACTCTTGCTATTCATCTTGATCGGTCAGTTGCTACTCTCTTGAGAAATAGATTATAACATCGTTGTGTCACTACACTAACATAAGTGTAAGTATAATTGTAAATTTACAATGCGTTGGTTCAGTCTTAACAACAGTAGTATTATTGCCACTGAACATTCATGATACAGCAACCGTATGTTGCAGAAAACAGAAAATATAAACTGAAACCAATTGAAAACTGAAAATCAGATCACTGCATGAGCTCTGTCTGTTTTAACATTCTTACGAGCCTACCTCCTGGGTTATGTATATGGCATTGTTGAAGGTTCATTAACACGCTAATGTCACTGCTAGATTATTGCTGGAACTTCCATGTATTGAAAAACAGAAACCGGAAGTAACTGAAACTGAGAAAACACTGTCACGTCCTCTTCTCTTTATTTTCCTTGTTACAGACTGACTTCCCATTTACCCCAACTTGTTTTAGTTGCTTAGTTATGTTTTAACTCAAGTTTGAATTCGAACAGATTCCAAGTTACCTAGACAACCTCCCTAAGAACTCTTGATGAGGAAACTCAAATCTGAAAACAAACGGTGACATTTTTTTTTTCTGTCGCTACTGATATTATCTTTCAAGTTTCGTTTCCCAAGTTACTTAGTTCCTTAGTTGGGTGTTCTAATGTATTGTTAAACTCTAACCTTCCCATAACAATATTGGTGATGCTACTGACTTACCTTTACTAAACAGGAAGTTCAGAGACTGAGCAAACCAAAGAAACTGAAACGTGGGCTGGTGTATTCCTCCTTCTGTCTTTCTTTTTGTTCACCAACCTATTTCCTTTTTCCTCAACCCCCTCACATTTAGGTAGCTTAGACAGGTGCACTTATAACATTGTAAATGTATTACTAACTCAATACCACTTCAGGGCATTAGTATACCGAGAACACCCGATACAGGTTTCAGAATATTTATCAGTTTTAAACTTGACAGCTACTTTCTCTTTTTTTTTGTTTTCAGTTGATGTGTTAAATTCAGAGGTAGCTCACCTCTACATTCTTAGCTGTTTTCCCTCGTTGATCCTTGGTGCAGGTGGAACTCTCAGTGCTTTGGTCACACGACGACACTGAAGAGAATTTCCCCCGAGTTAGACTTGACAGAGCAGAAAAACAGAAGAAAAGAATGTGAGGTTGGATGACTTGAGCTCTTACCGTGAGTGAGCTTCCTTGAACTATGGCTGGGTTTTTTTTTTCTTCACAGGTCTCAGCACACTTTATGAAGGTATTTTCCAGTAGCTTCCACGCGTGAAGGAAGAAGGAATAAAAGAGTCAAGAAACCATGGTTTTCGAGCAGCAAGAATAACAGAATGGAGGGAGTGAGTTGGTTACTGGTTTTTGTTTGTTTTACCTTGCCGGTTTGCCTCGAGCTGCTTCAATTTCTTTCAGAAACTTGAGCACACATGCACAAGGAACCGTGGAAGAGTGTGAGTGGGGAAATTCATGAAGAACTGAGGGAGCCAAAGTCAGAGCGTTTCGGATTAGGAATAATGGGAGAAGAACAGGAAGTTGGCCACTACTCCCTTCTGTTTCGCCTGGTTGCTCCCGTTTTTTTTTCAGAGCCTGAAACATTTCCTCTCGACATGCAGGGAACGAGTTGAAAAAGGTTGATTGGGTTTAATCATGGATGACCATACCGGCGGGGAGGAGAAGTGCTGGGTGTGAGTTTCCGAGACATGCATTAGCATGTGGGGGGACAGTGCGTGGGAGTTTGAGGAGGAATATAGATTCAATGCCCACGTTGGATTTCAAGAATCTGAAATGGGATTCTTGTCGATAGTGTTACTGCAACACTGGTCTGTGTTCGTTGTTTTTTTTTTTTGTCAGGTGTATTACCGGTATGTAATTGGTGTGCTTATTTGGCTGTTTTCTTTTTGTAGTTACAGTTGGAGTCGAGCTACTAGTTCGATTAAGGTAGCATTTGTTATTTAATTCGAGCATAGCTCAACTGGTTAAGGTGTTTCGGGAGGGTAGGAGAGGTACGGGGTTCGAACCCCGGTAGGAGCACATTGGCTCTCCCTTTTTTTTTTGGGTTTTAGCTACGTACAAGCCTATTTGCGTATATATAATATGTCGCGTTATAAATTTTTGTAGGCGACTACTTTATATGTTACGTTGCTAGTTATGTATGTGTATACGTATATATATGCTCGCCCCTTATATTTTGTCGCGTTTTAATTCCATGTGCCCATGCGATGTTATCATTTATTATTTACAATGTTATAACATCATAACGTTATGTACATGTATTCTCGTATTCGGACATATCTAAGTACGACTATATTAACCTATAACGTTACTAACTTTAATTGTTCATAAATTATTTTATGTCCGAATTATATAACGCGTTATTTTCGGATAGTCTCCTCGCGTTTATGATTTTATGTGATTAAATGTTCAGGGGTGTTTCATCACCGGTGCGGAGAACTAGTTTGTGAGGTTTAAATTCTTATTTGTGAATGCTTTCGTTTGTGATTTGGTGATGTTTTGGTTGTGTTTTGATTCTGCGAACCCCCACGGTAAATTTCCTTTGAAATCCTGTGACTGCTACTGATTTTGGGAGTGATTTGATATGAATTCGTGTGTTTCTATCAAACTGGAACTGCTGTTTTCGCCGAGTCCGGACGTCTATCCGGACAGGCCGTCTGGCGCTGCAAGTTTTTGATTTTTTCAACGTGTCAGGACATCCGTCCGGACATACATGTCCGGATGCCTCACAAAGTTTTTCAGATTTCGCTCTCGACTTGTGTCCGAACTTTACATGTTCAGACACATGTCCGGATGTCACCCCGTCTTTTTCCGAAAAACCTGTCCAGACTTGCAAGGTCGGACGCAAGTCCGGACATGATCTCTGTTACTTCCGCATTTCCGCTTTCGAACTCCGTCCGGACTTGCAAGGTCGGACACAAGTCCGGACGTCTCATAGTTTTGATTTTGCATTGTGTCCGGACAACGCATGTCCGGACATCCCTCTGTTTTTGCCCAAATTGTTCGTTCTCGCTCCGTTTTGCAAACCGTTTGCGGGGTTGTATTCCCTAAGTCTGTACTATTGATTCCTCTGTGTTTTGAGCATTTTCAATGCAAGTTTGCATCTGTTTTGCAACCTTTCTATTTTGGGACCTAGTCATTGCTTCTGAGCCGTGAATGGATGGGTCGAGCTATTCCGTGGTATACCATATAGACGTCATTCTGAGTGTGGGTCATTCCCTTTCTGTTCTGTGGGGTTGATGAACCCTTTGACCCTTCCTGAGTCATTTCTGCGTTGCCGAGAGATCTGTTAGATCTATAGGTCCCCGACCCTTCTGAGTGTTATGCTTTGTGCTAGTGTCCCCCCTTCTGATTGTAAACTCTGAGTGTTCTGAACTGGGGACCCATGTGTCCCATTTTGCTTCTGAATTTGTGACCTTCTGTCTGATTTGAGAAGTGCCATTATGTTTATTCTCTTCTGCTTCCGCTTCTGATTTCAACTGTTCTGAGCGACCTCATTGATGACGGTCGCTGCTTACTGAGATGTGGTTGCTCACCCCTTTCCACAACATATTAACTTTTTGCAGATTAATCTATGGCTGGAGATCATGGTCTTGGAGTTTAGACATTGTTATGTATTTATGTTTAGATTATGAAACCTCTGACTTTATCGTTTGACGTTGGATTTGACTAAGGCTTGATATCTGTAGCCTTCGGGCATTATACACTACGATTACGCTTTGAGTATGTTTTGTAAACCTTGGGTATTTATTTAAGTACTTCATTTTGGTTATTATTGCGAGTTCGGTTTAGAGCCTTGTGTGGCTTAGGTAGTATAGCACGTGGCGTGTAACGACCCTGACGTTTAGCCCATGTTTGGGGTCGTTACATTTGATCCCTCACAACCGCAGTCTCCAACCTCACAACAGCAGTTGCCTATAGCACCACAGAATACCTTGTCACCTATAGCTCCACAACCAAGTCCTAACCTCACACCACAAGCACAACCTCCATTGATAAGGGTTTATTCTAGAAGAGTAGGGAGCATGGATCTGCAGAATCAGGACCAAGTCTGCTCCAATTACTGATTTTGAAGACACGTCAGCTTTCAACAACAAGTCCAATAATCCTCTTGATCTTCCTATTGCTGTTTAGAAAAGGAGTTCGTATGTGCACTCAAACTCCGGTTTATCCTATGTCTAATTTTGTTTCCTTTGATCACTTCGCTCCCTCTCATGCTTTGTTCATTCAAAATCTCAATAGAATTGCTATTCCCACCACTGTTCGAAGCCTTAGAAAAAAGAGAATGAGAGAAGCCAGGAAGAGGAAATGATGACACTTGAGAAAAATAAAACCTGGGAAATTGTTGATAAACCACCAGGAAAGAATAGTGTTGATTGCAGGTGGATTTTTACTGTTAAATACAGGTCAGATGGAAGTTTGGAAAGCTATAAGGCAAGGCTGGTTGTCCTAAGGGATTTACCGAGCATATGGAATAGACTATCAAGAGACTTTTTCTCCTGTAGAGAAACTCAATACAGTGCAAATCATCCTTTCTCTTGCTGCTCACTTTGATTGGGCTTGCTCAATATGATGTTAAAAATGCTTTTCTTCATGGTGACATGCATGAGAAGATTTACATGAGAATTCCTCCCGGCTTTGATGCTTCTGGCACAAAGAATAAAGTTTGTAGGCTGAAGAAGGCTTTGTATAGTCTCAAGCAATCTCCAAGAGCTTGGTTTGAGCGATTTGCAGAAGTTATGAGAGATGCTAGTTATCATCAAAGTCAAGGTGATCATTCAATGCTTATTCGGCACTCTAGCTCAGGTGGAGTGGTTATACTGTTGGTGTATGTTGATGATATTACTGTGACAGGAAGTGATGAACGAGAAAAGCAAAGACTAGAGAAACAACTACAATCTCAACTTGAGATCAAAGCTATTGGATCTCTCAAGTATTTTCTAGGAATTGAAGTAGCTCGATCATCCCATGGCATCTACATCTCCCAATAGAAGTATATTATTGATTGAAACAGGAAATTCTGGATGTAAACCAGTGAATTCACCTAGGATCCAAGCCAAAAACTCAAGGAATCAGAGGATAAACCTAGAGTAAATGTTCAAATGTATTAGCATCTATGTGGTAAGCTGATATATTTAGCACATACTCGACCTGATATAGCCTATGTTGTTAGCTTCCTTAGTCAGTTTATGCATGATCCTCGAGAATCACATCTACAAGCTGCATATTATTTATTGCATTATCTTAAAGGAGCTCCATGCAAAGGCATTCTGTTTGCTCGAGGGAAGAATTTAGATCTTCAAGCTTTTACTGATGCTGATTATGCTGGATCTTTGGTTGATCGAATATCTACAACAGGGTACTATGTTTTTCTGGGAGGAAATCTGCTCAGTTGGCGAAGCAAAAAGCAAAATGTTGTGGCTCGATCTTCGGCTAAATATGAGTTTAGAGCTTTAGCACATGGGATGTGTGAGTTTTTGTGGATCAAGATAATCCTAACTAATCTTTGTGTTGAGTTATGTTCCATCGGATGATCAAACAGTAGATGTGTTCAATAAACCATTACATGGTCCAAGATTCAACTCACTTGTTTCCAAGCTTGAATGCAAAATCTTTACATTCTAGCTTGAGGAGGAGTGTTGTCGTATAGCTTTCTGTTTATTTATAGCTTATTCTATTTATTTACTACAATTTAGGTTGGTTGTTACATGTAGATATTTAGATAGATATTATAGATATTATTTCCCAATTTGTTAAAGAGTAAATAGTTATAAGATATTTTATTTATTTTGTTAGTTACAGATAAATAAATAAGATAGATATTATAGTATAACTATTAGAAAACCATAATCTATCTATACGGCTGTATAAATAAGGCTCTTGCCTCTCCTTTATGAATATACGTGATTTATAAAACTCTTCATTATACAACAATATAAGCACAAAATCAATACATTAACAACACTTGATATGCTATGAAATACCGTAAAAGTTGAGCTAGAAACATTATATAAATTATTCGTTATAATTATTTTATACAATTGGTTATAGTTGTACAAATCTAGTTGATATTGGGAATGATGCTAAATAATTATTTTACTTAATTATGAGAAATATATTATATAGATGAGTTATAATTATGCTTTATATATTTTAACTATGGCCTTAGTAAGTGAGAGGATATTGAATAATGGTGGTAATGTAATTTAATTAGTTTTGGGAATTATGTTAATAATGGGGCAAGGGGATTAACCTAATATATTTCCTCTCTCTTTCCTCTCCCTCATATTCTTTTTCACATCTCTTCCTTCTCCTAACTGGTGCCTCCCATTCTCTCTTCATTCCCCTCAAGTTCCCTCTTCTTCCACTTTACGTCTCTTCCTCCATCGGTGATGTCTTCGGTTATGTCGAAAGGTAAGTGTAATTATATTAGTTGGGGTTTACAAGGTTACAATTCGATTTTGTTGGTGGATTGTTGAAAGTGTGTTTATTAAACTTTAGATCTTGAGTTCGTTAATGGTGGATGCTATTGATTGTGGGTGGTTGTCTCTTCTTGGCTGGACATGGACTCAAGGTAAACTACTATGCTCATATTTTGTTGCCTGCGTGGATTGTGGTGATTTATTGGTGGTTTTGAAACCCTGATTAGGGATTTGCAATTTGGGAATTTATTCCTCCGAGCTAATATGAACTGGAGATTTATGGATTACAATCTTAAGGTTTTGTTGGGAACTAATTCCCCCGAGCTATTGTGAATTGAAGGATTTATGGTTTTATAATCTTGAGAATTTGGTCATCGATTTGGGAGACTTTCACTGGAATGATTATTCTATTGGTACTCGGTACTCCATGTAAATTTGTTGGTACCTTTGGTACTCCATGAATATTGATGGTACTTATTACCCCGTGTATATTTTTATTTGCGCTGTGAAGAGTGAAACGCAGTTAAGCTCTATGATTTACTTCTTTAGGTCAGAAGTACCTTATGAGGGGTGTGAACACTTAAGGACTTAGAGTGAGGTAGTATTATTGTTGCGGCTCCGTATTAGGTGTTCGTCCGCGTATAAAAGTGATTAGTTCCTTGTGAAAGCTCCACTGATTGTTGACTGCTGGAAAATGGTTTTGAAGGGGTGTTGATTGTGTTACGTTATGCTTGTTTGTATAATTGCTCAAAAAGTTTTCAAAATGTATTTTACATTATAACGCAGAGGCTTACTCAGTTTTTATGATTTGTATGGTCCCTTTGTGTGTTATTATGCTTTCTAATCGCAGGTATTGATGGCTAAGACTCTGTGGTTGGGATCGTGTTGCCACATAGATAATAGTGATATATGTATTCTGTTGATTTGGCATTGTTTTAGTCTGCATTATTTCATAATGTTTTTATGTTTGGAGAGGAGGATTAGCCTGACACTCATGTGGATGAGTGTAGCGGTAATACCTCGGATTCGGTTATGTTCCACTGTTAATTGTTTTGCAACACTCTGATTTGACAAGGATTATTGATTTATGACTATCGTCAATGTTGTGTTTCTGATAATGTTGGTGTGTGTTTTATAAAGAAGGGTGCACTGAACATGTTTCTTAAAGTTTTGGCTCTGTCCGAACATACGTTCAAATGTGTATGTTCGGACAGGCCCCGAGAGTTTCTAAATTCTTTTGGTTAAGTGGTGTCCGAACATGCATGCGAGGATGGGCCTGGCTTGTGAGTTTCGGTATTGGTCCGAGCTTACATGTTTGGACCAATGTTCGGACCACGTAGGATGTATTTTGCAGAACTTGTTCGGACATTGGGGATTTCAACTCTCGACTTGTACCCGAACTTCAAAGTCCGGACACAAGTTCGGACAATTCATACTTTTTGAATGGTTTTAAACTCTCGACTTATGTAAGAACATCAAAGTCCGGACACAAGTTCGGACAGACCTTATTTTTCAGTTTTAAAACTCGTTTGACGTCGTTTTTGTCCCCGTTTGCGGCGTTAGATTCATATCATTTCGTACTTTATAATGAGGTAATCCACGATGTTATATATTATTACGACTGCCACTTTGTACATCTGTGTCTATGTAATGCTATTACATTAACCACACCGCCATCGACACCATTATGTTACAAGTACTACTAATAATAAGAAATGGAGGAGGGGACTCATCAGTCAGCCATCCTACTTTCTCATCACCATCACGTTATTACTACTACTACTACAATTATTATTATTTTTTCAAACTCAATCATAAACTATTCATCTTCTTCTCCTTTCTCTTCAACCTCCTCTTCATTTTCATGATAATCTCGTAAATTTCTCACGTTTTGAACACATTAAATTCTTGTAGTAGAAAAGCGAGAACAACAGGCAAACAGACACAACGTAGTAGGAACAAATAGAAATAAAGTGTTACGAGTTACTATGTACGTACGTACGTATGTACGTATGTATGTACGTATGTAATGTATGTATTTATGTACGTATGTATGTACGTATGTAATGTAATGTATGTATGTATGTAATGTGTATGTATGTTATGTGTATGTATGTAACGTATATATGTATGTAACGTATGTATGTAACGTATGTAATGCATGTATGTATGTATGCATGTATGGATGTATGCATGTATGGATGTATGCATTTATGGATGTATGGATGTATGCATGTTTGAATGTATGCATGTAATGTATGGATGTATGCATGTAATGTATGCATGTAATGTACGCATGTATGCATGTAATGTACGCATGTATGCATGTAATGTATGCATGTAAATGTAATGTATGCATGTATGTACGTATGTAATGCATACAACGTATGTAATGCATGTAACGCATGTACGTATGTACGTATATATGTACGTATGTATGTATGTATCATTCTCGTTTGTCCCCCCTAATCTTCATACTTTCCCTAGAAACTCTCCTTATGTTTTCCTCTTTCACTTTCACCTGTGCTGCAGCATCATTCTCGTTTGGATCTAACTACTTGGTGAGAATAGAGAAAACTGACGAAGAAACCGAAGCTCATGCTGGTAGGTTCTTCTCTCTAGTGCAGATGGAAAGAACGACAAACTTCATCGTCGATTTTACTGGTTGATGGCAAGGTCTGGATGAATTTATCATCATCAGCTTTCCCTTTCTATCTTCTATTCACGTCCTCTTCTACTATGGAGAATTATTTTCTTCAAAATTTGGCAAGGCTGAGAAAATTGTACTCCAATATCTCTCTGTTGAGCAATTTTACTCCTCTGCTGCAAAGTTTGGATTCCTTGCAAAGGCTTTTATGCCGGTTCCAGTATTAGGCACCACTACTTTAATTGTTTGGCTCTGCATGCAAGTGCTGACAAACTTTTTTTCATCTGGAGAGTTCTTAAGTCGTCAAAACTAAAGATGGTACTGATGAGGTCGAAAGATCAAGGGATGTTGTTGTTGTTTCTTAGCCTGACGTTGTAATGAAACAACCCCCAGTTGCAGATGGGTCCAAGTTGTAGAGGCAACCCTTGGATTGTCTAAGCATTTCTAAAAAAATGAGCCTAAGATTGAATGGTTTCTAGGATGTGTAGACACCAAAAATTCTCACCCCATAAAGCAAATTCCAAAATCATAAATGCAATAAGAGGGGTCGTCACCTTTCTTTTTCAAAACGTATCAATGTGCGTGCCAAACCGAAACCATCGTTTTATGACAAAATTCTTAAATCATTTTTTCAAAGCATTTCAGAAAAATACGATTATTCGAAAATGAATTTCCAACTACAATACGTTTTCAAACCTATCCCTTTTGTTTTATTTATGTATTTACCATTTTATTTTATTATATTTTTTTTATTATATTCTATTTTCTTGCTTATATGCTTACCTTTCATTTTTCTCTTTTGTTACTTATTTTGCCATTTTATTTCGACGTATTTCAAGTTAGTCAATCATGTTTTATTCACTTATTTATTTGCCTATTCGTTTTTTGGTTCATGTTATTTTGTTACTTGTTTATTTTATTTCATTTCATTCCATTGATACTTTTACTTGTATTTTCTTTATTAATAATTTTCATCATTTTATGCACATTTTTACTATTATATTCCATACTAGCATATTTCCTTTTGTCGCTAATCGATTAAACTCCCTCTCATCTCATTTTATTTTGTTACTTCCTTTTGAATCTTTTTTTACTGCTATGCGTATATAGCTAATTCAATTTCCATTTTTATGGCATTCACTTGTATTTTTATCTCCATTATACTAGTGTTATTTCATTATTCCATGTACTTGTTATTATATTATTTAGTTCATGTTATACTTTATCATGTTTTTTTTTGTATTTTATTATCCACATTCTTTTATTCATGACTTTAGTGAAGAAAGCATTTATGTATATAAAACCGTTTTGTCTTACTGTATACTTTCCTTTAGAGCGCTAGTGTTTTTAAAAGGATTATTCAGTTTAAGATAGAGTTCTAGTATTATTTTTTCACATTTGTATAATGAGTTCTGACATAGCTTAGTTGGTTAGTAAATGGATGAAAGATGCTACAGGTCTCAAGTTCAAATCTCAGTGTGAGCATCCTGGGTGTTTTATTTTTTTTTTTCTCTACTCCCGCTGCTTCTGGGCGGACCCAAACCCGGATCCGAATTCACGCAGCCCAACTCGCAAGACGCCCGTCAGGGTCCAATTTGCTCCACAGCAAATATAGCCCAACTCGCAAACCTGTACATCTCGGCATCCTCTCCTTGCTCACGTCCAAACTCAATCTGCACAGCAAAAATAACCCTAGATCAGTCACCCTTACTATATAACACTGCTAAACTCTACTGTAGCCAGGGGCGATCGGTCGGTTTTTCAGCCCTGAAAACAAGGAGGTAGCCGACACCTTCCTCTTCTTCCTCGGTTCTCCATACCTCTCGATCTAAAAAGCTCAAAGACCCCAAGAGAAGCCAGCCGACATGTTTTTTTACGCATTTTACATTCCCAGTTTCTATTCTTCTAAACCACGTTTGAAAGCTAGAGATCAATTTTTTTTACCAGCTCCTCGGTTCAACGAAGCCACACACCATTCTCCCTCTCGATTTCCAAATCCCTCACAGAGAAGAATGGGGAACCCAGAATCAGAGCATCTCCTTTCCATCCATCGATGTCATTCGACAAAAAAATAGCAGCCCCATGTTCATCCTTGTCCTTCAATCAAACTGCAGTACAAACAAAAAACCCAGCCTTCTTCTTCTTTGTCTTCTCTCTCGTAATTTTGCAAATCAACTAGCCAACAAAAAACTTCCACGCTCTGCCCCTCGTTCTCTGCAAATTTTGACGATTTTACGACCCAACTGGAGAACGGGTAACATACACGCTCTACGTCTGCTTCGTTCCCTTCACCGAAAGTAATTTCGCAACCAAACAAGCGAGAGTTAACGCAACCTTGCCGCAGTTATTCTTCGAAGTCCAATTTGGCACTCTGCGTTCGGTCTCTTTACTTCATTTGATCTAGTTTGTTTTCTTTCTTTTAATTTTTCCGAATGTCTCCCCATCATACACCGAGCTCAATATGGGTGTTCGAGTTCATGGGTGTAGCACCAAATTGAAGCATAGGTTCTTCAACATTCGAGAGTTTGGGTTGCCTTTATTTTAACATATCTCTTAACCCTCTGTATATTTTGCTGAATGAACTACAATGGTAATGGTGGAGAAAAAGCTCTGATGCTTCTGGTCTATATTTGGGTTTCAAATGTGCATTTCTTGTTCCCTCCTCGTTTTCCATTCTTCTCGGTACTGCATTTTCTCTTTTTGTTGTTTTTTTTGTTTGAGATGTTGAGCCTATACCAAGACAGAGCTTCAACTCTTTGTGCATAAAAAAATGATACCGAAACAATTTCGCAAAGTCTTGGTTCTCCTTTAGTTTGTATGCTCCTTAAACTAGTTGTGTGTGTTTCTTTGAAATCTTGGCAAGTAGAGGCTTCAATTTGCTTATGGTTGATAATTTATGCCCGGTTTCCTTTTTCATCGTGGATAAACTTTGTTGAAACACCGACTCGAGATCTACCCATGATGGGCTAGTATTTTCTTTTCGGGTAAGACAGTTTAACCGCTTTGATCTTCACGTTTCATTTTGGAAAAACCAACTCAAATTTTGAGTTGTCTATGCACTTTCATTTCCGGTCAAACTCGCACGAGCTGCAAGGCTCAACCGTCTGAAATCAAGCCTGTTGAAGTTGAGTTAAAGCTATCTTGTGTAATACACGGGTTGTAGAGGATTCCCTTCTATGAGTCTTATCCCAATTAAGGTATTATCTATGTTTAATGTTTTAGGCTTATTCTAATTGATATTTACTCTGTGTTTCTTAACCGAGGTACCCGGTATTTGAAGTCTGGGGTCAAACTTGCGATGTAACGGCGTGGCTCATGGACATAGACCACATTGAAGCTCGGGAGGAGCCTGCTTGGAGTGAAACAAATGGTGGAATATGTTTTTAGCTTCAAGTCGGGCTTTCACACCATGAAGATTTCACAAGATCAACCCATGCTTGGCGAAAAATATCAGTTAACCTTCCCAACACATTGTTTCTGCCTTTTTTGGTATTCCGATTGTCATGTGCGTATTGATTTTGATGTTTGAATGTTCTATCGTTCCCAGTTTATGCTGCGTTTTTTGTTATGTTGTGTGGCTTAGCGTTGTTGAAAGTTCAAACCCATAAAACGTTAGCAAAGTTCTGAGAATTGAAAATTGATTGAGAAGATCTAATGTTTTGTTAGCTTTATCACAGACTTCAGAAATGCATGCATGAAAATAGTGTGGCGCAATCACATTTGTATCTGAGCAATTTATTTAAAGTTTTTATTATTCGGTTTGAATAACTCGGCAATTCACTCATTTGTCTTTATGAGTTTATTTGACATATTAACTTGTTTTGTTTCGACTTGTCACGGTAGATAAACACTGAATTATATCGTTGTTCCTGTGCATATAACCTATTGGGCTGGTTATAGAGTTCTTATTTATTTTAGAAAAGCCCTAGAAGTCCATAGGTTACCCACTTGTTTTGAGAATTGATTTATCGGTTCAAGCCCACAATTTTCTATGGGGCTCTTAGAAAAGCCCTAGAACTACTCACGGATGTTACCCACATTAAGGTCGTAGTACCCGAGGGTCATAGTACCTGTTTGTGGGTGACATCTCTCGTAGTAAAAAAAAACCCAAACCATCCATACTTGTCAAAATAATATTCACAATCAATAAAAATCCGATAAATCAAAATTCATTGTTCTTAAAAATAAAATCATTCATCCCAAAATTGTCTCTCAAAATTCCCACTCTTGTAATTAATTTGTCAAAAAAAGGACTCGATTGAAAATTTTCAATTCAATTCTAAAATCAAAATAATAGAGGCCCAATTCAGAAGCCTAATTCGAGGCCCAAATTTTAGCCTACATCCCAGGCCCAAACCGGCCCACTTGTCAAAGGCCCAATCCAAACCTAACTAACTCAAAACTCGTCCCACGAATCCGAATCCCGCCCATTTTCAAATCAGGCCCGACTCGAAGCCCGACCCAATTCCACTTCAAAAATCAGCCCAAAAATCAAATCAATCCTAATTCAAATTCAATTCAATTCTGACCAAAATCAATTCAATTTGGCTAAACTGATTCATATCAGCCTAAATCAATTCATTTCGGCCCAAAGTAATTCATTTTGGCCCAAAGCAATTCAATTCGACCCAATTCACTTCAATTTGGCCTAAATCAATTCATTTCGGCTCTAATAATCTCAATTCAGCTCTAATCAAATCAATTCGGCCCAAATCAACTCGGTTCGGCCAGAATCAATTCAATTCGACCCAAATCAACTCACTCAAATCCAAATTCAATTCAATTCCAAACTCATTCAACTCCAAGTTCAATTCAATTCCAAACTCATTCAAATCCAAATTCATTTCAATTCCATATCAAATCAATATTCATTCAACCCCGATTCAATTTCGATTTCAATTCAATTTCAGTTCCATTCCAATTTCTCCTACACTCTAAATGTCTCACAGACCCGAGCGTCTTACAGACTTTGTCATTCCAATGATTCGAATGTCTCACAGACCTGAGCGTCTCACAGACCCGAGCGTCTCACAGACTTCGACATCTCAAGGTTTTAAACGTCTCACAGACCCGAGCGTCTCACAGACTAGCATTCTAAACCCGAAACATCTCGAAACCCTGAACCCTTCTAAATCTCAAACACTTCAAATATCTTTAAACTCCACAAACATCAAAACTTCCAAAACCCCAAAACCACGAACTATGTAAGGTCTGATCTCAACAGAGAGTTGAGTACCTAGGCAGCCCATCTAGGGTGCGACCCCATCCCAAACAAAAAACCTTTTTCCCACTCTAAGACGTTCTTCATACCCCTCAAAACACTCAAACCTTCTTCGGCTCCCACAAAACTCCAAACCATCAGACTCCAAGTCTTGTCTATTCACTCAACCTCAGACTTTTCCCAAATTTTCATTCTATACTCATTCGAGTTCACCAAATCCTCTTCTTGGCGCTAGCTTGGCAGAAAATCTCGCCTCATCCACTATCTATCTCTCTTCATCTTCTATCCTATCCTTGCGGCCATTCGAAATGAATCTCTTTCAAAAGGTTTTGAAAGAAGGCAATCCCGACAATTGGAGACCGAGATTTCCTCGGGCACCAATCCGAAGTCGTGGTCGTTGCCACTTCTAAGGGGTGTAACCCAGTGCGAACCCACAATATAATCTCTACAAATGACCAGATAAGTCCTATCCATAGGCGACAAATTTTAGAGTCAACTAACGGTTCTTAGAACCCTCCATCTCTTTCCTTCATAGTATTCTTAGGTTAAACTAGGTGGCGACTCTAGTCAATTCTGCCTTATAGAGGCATAAGTCCGCGTGGAGCCTATTGAGAGCGGGTGTAGTGCTCACTAGCATTCACCTTATGCTTTCTGGGAAAGACGGACGAAAAAGTAGGTATTTGAGGGATGCCAGAGCAACGGGTTTTCACCCTTCACAGAATGACATTTTCTAGGATCTTGGCTTTTCAGTCATACCATATTTAGATAGACCCCCCTCATACTGAAAAATCACCCTCCACAGGATGAGCAAAGGTCTTATGCAACCAAAATCTTATATTGGAAGTATTACTACTTATTTTGTGTTGTCTAGTATTATTTCATATCTTGTTGAAGGTCTCTCTGTTAGGGTTGGTGTAGATGGTTGTGCTATTTGTTTTTGCTTCGTTCTTAAGCATGGTGCTTTTACCTTCCATGTCTGTTTTAATCATTGGTTGTTGCTTTGGTTGGGATCCTTAACTTTTTTAGTACTTCTTCCAACAGTAAATATGTTGATACAATATTAGGCCCATGTTTTCAGGTTTTGTTGGTGTTTCTTCAAAGTTGAATGAGCTTCTTAAGGCAACCTACCTTGAAGGTTGTTCTCTTTATCTACTATATAGGCAACTATCTCATGAGACAAGGTTGTTCTTAGTAGATTGGCTACCTCTAGTTAGCCATGGTATTGGAAGCTTTGACCTATCAAGGTTATCCTCTAGTTGTGTTATGTTTAACCCTTGGTTGGCTCTAGCTTCACTACTAGAATATAGGTTTTGGTAACAACGATAAATTGTTACCAAAAATCAAAATCGTTACTAATCCAATTTATTGTAATGACAAAAGTCGTTACATGCCATTACGCGAGATGGCGTAACCAAAGATCAATTTATTTATTGTAATAACTTTTACTTATTACTTAAAGTTATGTTTATACTAAAAATATGATTTTATAACAATTATATCATTACTATAGTCTCAAAATTTTAATGTCTTTAGTAGTATCTTTGGTAACGAACCACTTATCACTAATAACAAGATATGATAACGTTGTTTAAATCGTTACCAAAAACTTGGTACAAAATCTAGTTTTTACTAGTGTTTACATTAGTTGTATTTTGAGTGTTTCGAGGTATGTAATCCTCTTCTTATATATGAAAAATGTGGTTATTGAGTCTTTGAAAAAAAGAAGTTATTGCGTATAATACACTGATGGATTTAGTGGACTCAAATTTCTTAGTCCAATGTTGTAAGTTAGCAATGTAAACATTTTGCCTTGTGCTCTCTTCTCTTGCTCTCCCATCTCCCTTCCTTTATTCTTTATCCTCTTCCCAATGTTAGCCTTGGAAAGTATTAAATAATCATTGGCGGCGGTTGCATGGGTTTCTCGATTCCACCACATTCCCCTACCACTTTCATAACGTATCTTTTCTCCTCTTCTTGGCTTTCACCGCCCCACGCCACCTTACCTCCACTGTGCATTCTTCCTTTGTTGCTTCACGTGTGTCTATTCGGTTTCCCTTCTCTGTGCTTCTATGCCTTGTTACACGCTTTCAATCTTCTAGCTGCCCACTGTATAACGCCCTGCTTCCCACTATCAAGGTCATGGATAGAAATTTTAAACGTTTTAACAAAAGGCTAATCCTTTCTGTAGGTTGATTGGTACTCCTTGACACATCCCCAAGTGGCCTTGGACGTGTCGTGCAATGTTACCTTGGAATTGATATATGGGTAGAACTTTAAGTACTTCAAATTTGAATCTCTTATTCGATTGAGAATTAACACCCTAGTAATTCACTCAATCTCCCTCTCGTCCCTCCTATGGACTTGGGACAGTTTAGGACTTCACCAAGCCCTCTCTACCTAGATCTATCCCTATCAGTATCTAGACTCCCAGCAGTCCTCGACTGCTCCCCGACTAGCCTACAATAACCCCTTGCTGACACTCAACACTATGAGTTGCAACACTCCACTCGCTTCACGCTACTGCTCTTTACAAGATCTCACACACTCGCTAATTACTGAGACTCTTTGATAGTCAAACTTTTACAAGCCTAAGTTCTTTATTACAATATGTACGGTTTTGGCTCTTGTCTCCAGTAGCCTTAACAAATGAGGTTGGTTGCTTCTTTATAGAGATGATGATTTCTTCTTACTGGTGGATCCCAAAGCTTAAAATTGAGTTCTCTAAAGTCCACACTTCTTAGTGGCTTGGATACTGCCGCGCCAGGTAGGACCCCAGACAAGGGTGATACGGCTAAAGACAAAAGAGATGAGGCCAATTGCTTCTATGATGATTTCTTCTTATTAGTGGAACTCAAAGCTTAATGTTGAATTTTCTCAAGTCCATACTTCTTAGTGGCTTAGCCACTGTTGTGCCAGATTTGGGACCTTAGACAGAAATCTCTTTGTAGGCGATAAAATAGAAAAAGTAGAAAGTGACAACTACGTTTTCTGAATGTGTTTTTCTTCTTCCTCCTTTGTCTCCCACGCGTATGAACAATTGATTTTCAAGGATCAAGATGTACAGATTAACGTTGACATTGCTTTGCTGGCAAGGGTAGCCTCTTTCTTCATTGATTCCTCAGTAGTTATAGTGAGTCTACTTGTGATTCGTTTCTAGAGCTTCGCCCTGAGCGATCGTGGACAGGTGTCCGACTGTTGGGCACAAGTCAGAACGAGCGGACCTGCTTGTAACCTTGCATACAAGCAATCCCTAGAATCCTTATTGGCTGAAACACTTAAACACACACATCAAATAACCAAGGACAGTTTACTATCATCAAAACTATAAGGAACTTGACTTAACACTTTCTGCACCCTCGGTTCATCTTAAATACTTTCCTCCACATTCATCTAGCTGCTGCTTCCTTGTTTTCAGCCTCCTTTGATGTCTTATTCTAATAATGAAGGTTATAAACATCCTAGGGGACTGGTTAGTTTGTGATTGATTTGTTTTCGCTAGGTGGTTCTCAAAAAAGCCACCGAGCGCAGTCGCACTACGGTTTCACCTTCAATGGCTCTGGAGCAATTTTAAAACTTTCGATTATGTAAAGTCGGGGCCAACCTTTTCACAATTGAGTTTGGAGAAATTTCTAGCATGCAAGCTGTTTTAGTTAGAGGATCGAGGTCACTCGATTCTAGGCTTTTTGCTCTTCAAAAGCTTGAACCAAAAATGCCTCTTGACCTGCATATGTTCCAATGAGTGCCTTTTTGGGTGAGGATTTCTTCCTAAGGCTTACCTCACCCCTGACTTTGCATGGTATGTCGGGAATAAGATTGGCCGTTATATGAGTCATATGGAAGATTCTACCCTTCTTAGCATACAATGCCTACGAATCAAGGTATTGATCAACATTAAGGTTCCACTTTCCCGGTCTCTTCCCCTCTACCTTGATGGTGTTAATTTAGTCTTTGCCATTACCTATGATGGGCTACCATCATTATGCAATCAATGTGGTCTCCTTACTGTTATATCCAAAATTTTGACCCTCGGGAAGGGCCTTAATGCATTCGAGACAAGTGCAAAATGGTCAAAATGCACCAAGTCGGGATTTTCCAAGGACATTCTCGGGACTTTCTATTTTTCGTACAACTTGTTCACCATATCAAAACACTTTCAAACACCATAGTCATTATGAAAGGCATTTCATAATTTTCAGATAATTTTTATTTTGGAAATATAGCTTTTGTATAAGCTAATTTTTTACATAATTAACACATGGAATAGCCTCGAAATAGAAAAAAAATGTCTCCAAACATTAGAATAAAATTTTCACATGGTTAACATTACTATACACAGTCATCAACCTGAAAAATTTCATCTGGAACCTTAACCCAAAATTTAAAAGAGAAATTCTAACATTCTTGCAATTTTTCTCTCTATTAAAAAATACCCAAATCAAATGAAAATATCATCACATTTTAGAACATGATAGAGGACGACTTTAGGGAATAACCCCGTGAAATTTCAAAATTTTGAATTTTCAATAATTAGTTATGAATTATTTGTGGTGTTAGATTGTAACACTTTTATCAAATCAGTTATATACAGAATGACCCGATTCCAACTCTCAAAATTCTTAAAAATATTCCTTTATATATGGTTAAATTTTCAGAATTTTATTGACCTATAACTTATTTAATTAATTTAGATTTTTTTAGGTTTTCAATGAAAAAAATCTTTATCTTTTACTCAGTCTTTTCCTATATAAGGACCTTCTCAAAACGGCCTAAACATAAACCACAACCTTCCCAAGGTTAGAAATAAACTCTCTCAACCAAACCGAAACCTTACCGTATTCGTCCCAAAATCACTAAAGCTTCAAACTTTGATCTTTCAACAAACTTCCAAATACCACAAATTCAGAAGAAAAACGTGGTTAACAAAAAGGAAGAAGGAGTCAGAAGCTAGAAGTCGTTTCCCAATCGGAAGACAACCACCAAACCGATCAAAGAATCCCGTCAAGCTAGGATGACCACTTAGAGCTTTAAAAACAGGTTAGGGACCATCAAACCTTAAACATACTAACTCCACATACTCCCAACAAAAACCCAACTTTGATCTATGTATTTTTCAGTTTTATTTGCTTTCTGTGTTTACTTGTTTACCAAGTTTCATGCTAATTTTGAGTTCAAATTGAAAAATTTCAATCACTAACGTGCTTGGATACCTACCCATAATATTTGAGCCAAAACACCGTCAGGAACCTTATCAAACATTAAATTTTGATTTTATCTTTAAATTTCAGTTAGAGCACGGACACTCTGTCCGTGGCCCCGGACGCCTCAAAATATTCATCTTTTGCAATTTTAAACTTTCTGATTAATTTTGTAGATTAGGGTTCATGGTCACAAACGGTAAATAATTTTGACCAAATTCGGCACCAGAAACCCTAATTTAGGTAGGTTTAGTTTTCACTTTCATTTTCAATTAAAAAAAACGTCAAAAAACACAAAATAAAGAAGTTTGTACATTATAGGTAAATCAACTTTATAATAGGTCTTTAATGACATTAGTAGTGGTAAAATAGCTTCATGGGTAGTGAAAGTAATTTGAACCCGGAAAAGCTATATTACCAAGCCCCCGAACTCGAACTCTTACCTTTCCAAGTTTGCTTAGGTTACAACTTAGGTGCTGACTCTTAATAGGTTCCAGTGAGCTAACCCTAGGTTTAATGATTATTGTTTATAACATAGTTATTAAGTTTAGGCTATAAGTGGACCTAGAACCTAATTAGATCCTAATCAATCCAATCAACATAAGATAAGGTTCGAAAACCCGGTGCTCACACTTACCCACCCAACTGACACTTGCCCGCTTGCCTAGGAATGGAAAGCAAAATAGATTTGGTATGTGGCGCTCGGTCGAATATTTTATATCTCATACTGATCTACAGGCTTTACGGGAGTGGAATGACCTCATGTTGCCAATGATTGGGGTGGTTTTTGATCCTGAGTCTATCCCAACCACTTCCACGCCCAGCTCAACTTGATCTCAGACCTAATCCGACGACCCTATTTCTTAACGGCTCTTTGTTGAGTCTCAGTTCCTCTAGTACGGGGCAACAAATGGCCAATAATAAAAGATCGCTTGGTACCATGCTGGGTAATTCTCGACCTTCTTTCCAGTGTGATCTAAAGGTGGGTGATGCGGATGTCAAGAAGAAGAAGAAGAAGGTGATGATCATGCCAACTAGGAAGATCTCTAGTGGGGAATCAAGTTCAAGTTTCTAGTTCAAGAGTTGATCGTTTATCCGGATGGGAGTAAATCTCTAATGCGGTCTTGGGGGTGTTCAGGGCTGCTAGGCGTTATGAGAGTCCTGTTCTCTAGTTGCATGGTTGAACGATGTCATCCAAGTCCAACTAGAGGTTGGCTTTTCTCTGAAGTTCTAGATCCTCCCCTTACGTCTCAATAATGGCTAGACCTTCTATGAAGCTTGTTGTTTTCTACTCTAGTTACTATGGGTTATCTCTTAGTTGCCTGTTAGCATGCGGGTTGCCTCTTTAAGTCACCTTGTAATCTGGTTGTACTAGTTGGTAGGTTGGAGCTATGACTTTCTTTTCCTGGACTATAGTTTGTCCGTAGACTTTTCTTGGCCGTTTTCCACCAAACGGTTTGGCACTGCCATTGCTACCATAGCAATATCCCCGAGGGATCAATTGCTAAGTGTAGCTGTTTGTCACTTCTTTAGTTTCCCAATCGCTAATCAGTATGGTGTAAGTTCTCCTACCAACTATATTTTCTATAATATAATCTAGCTTTCAAAAAAAATTCTTATTCCAAATTAAAATTATGAGGTTCATATGAAAATAGAAATATATAGTAATAGAGGGCTCAATATAACGTCTTTGATCTTTGTCTAGTTCCTTGTCGTAGGGTAGTAAAATGTGCTAATTACTTTATCAAACTAAATTAAAAGTATTGTTGTTTAAATCAACAGTTACAAAATTTATTGACTTTTAATACCTCTTATCTTTCACAAGTGACCAGGAACGCAACACACGTAACACTTCTCTTATTCATATATCAACAGTGTGATTCTTTCAAAGCACAAGGTGAATAATAAACAACTTTTAACAAGGGTTGATGTAATGGGGAGGCCTTATGCTTGTAGCTCGAGTCGGGCCGTTTTTCACAATCAACACCGTGTCCATTCCCCAGCTGGAATGTCTCTCGAGATGACAATGCATAAACCAAACACCTACATATACAAGTATTAATTAATATTTGTATAGTCAGTTTCATGTGAAGATGAACCCACACAATATCTTGAGTCTAAATCTGAGAATAATGTTATTTAGAAGCAAGCTTACCAGGGTTATCCGCTTTAAATCTAATAGCCGACCAACCATTCTTGGGCACTCCAATTGTATTCACCAGAGGCGGATCCAACAAATTATACCCAGTCGGATTAACTCTGTCGTCAAAGATCCCATTCCCCCACCCAACTTGATAGAAGCTGTACCCATGCAAATGCATGGGATGATTCTCGGAAGAGTTCAACACATTTGTCCCTTGGAATACAATCTCCACCACAGTATCATAATCCACTTCTATAACCCTAGTTCCATTAAGATCTTGCATGTTGTAGTCTGAGGTCATGGGATCCATCGTATAATTAAATGGATTCTCCGGTTCATCTGGGAAATCCGTCTTGTAGACCCCTTTAATCCTCTTGTAGTAAGCTTGTAACACATCAATCTTAGGTACTTGAAATGTTATGTTGTTCACACTAGCTGTTAATCTATTGTTGTTGGGTCCAGAACAGTTTGCACAAGGTAAGGTACCGGTTGATATTGTGAGTATGAATCTTCTGTGGATTTGATTTGGGACAGTTATCGGATGTATGTTGGAATTTAAAGATCTAAATCGTCGAGTGTAGGCGTTGGCGGCAGCGGAGTCATTATAGTATGGGAGGTTGGGGAAGGTAGCGTTTGTGATGGTGGTTGTGGGTGGTGATGAGTGGCTGCTGCTGTATTGAAGTAGGGCGGTGGTAGTGGCGTTGGAGTAAATTAGTTCTCCATAGGCACGAGCTGCAATGTAGTAGTGATGGGTTGGGTTTTGGTTAGCCGTGATGAGGATGTCCATTGTTTGACCCGGCGTGATCATGATGTAGTTGGTGAGTATAGGTTTTATATAGGCGGCATCAATCCCTACTACGGTCAGTTTGTGGTTTGCTACCCCGAAAAACATTTCTTCGTTTAGTACGGCGTTGATAATGCGGAGTAGATATGTTTTCCCATGTTGGACGTTGATTCTAGACATGTCTATATGAATCCAAATATAAAGAATAAATAGATTTAACAATTAAAAATGAATTGTGGGTTGCAAATCAAAAGTTATAAAGTACGTATATAGAGGCGTACTGATTAATTATGTGCTAAGATTGAATTTAGATGAAATGACCTTAATTGTTTCTTTTTGGGTTAATAAAACTTTTCACTTGATGGTAGGTGCTAACTGAGCATATCTTGGCGTATTTGTACAAAAAAGTGATTGTCTTGTCATATTGTGTACAAGGATAGAGTGTACAAACGTACCTTTAGTTGAGCATGGCTGTGTGTCCCCAGGTTGTCCGTTGATGGTGAAAGCATCTGACTTGTTGGTATCCCCACCGGTAGCCAGTGACTCTTCAATCACCGCCGGCACGTCTCCCTTGTACCATGACGCTAAACATATATATACACAATATTCAAGTAAGCGTACTAATTAAAAGCAATTAGCGCTAAAGCAACAACACAAAAGAGACATCAACGGAACTTTTTTTGAAAGAAGATTTTATTCAGGTAACACTTACTTTTTTTTAAACCAATTATGTGACACTTTTGTTTGAAATTTATGTAAAGAGTGAGTAGTACATGAATCGACAATCGTAAAAATTACCTTCTATTCAAAATATAAGTCGTTTTAGAGATGAATCTAGACAAATTTAAGTCTAGATACATCTCGAAAACAACTTATATTTTGAATAGGAACATTAGTTAATCAGTTGCTGAATGATTTTCGTTTTTTTTTTTTAAAAAGTACCAATATCTAATTGAAATTAGCCGACAACGCTAGTAATCATCTATAATATCACTGGTCACAATTAATCATCGATCTAAACATAAAAGCCCAAATATATGGTAGTACAGGAGGTAGAGGCTACGGGACGCCCACACCCAAGAGCGTACGGTCTTTGTCTATTTAGCAGTCCAGTCAGCAGCTGACGGACTGTTTGGTTGACTGGTTGCCTTTTTACTCTATTAATTTTGATTAGTTGTAATTTTTAAAATATAAGTCTAAAATAAAAAAAATTATATCATTGTTCATCTAAATTCTAGCTCTTCAAAACAAGACCATACATGAATATGTTTTGACAACTTTTAAATTTTATATTATTTACATGCATATATCTATAAATATATATATATTATATATACAAATGAGACTTATGATTCATAACATCATTTTAGTATATATAATATCACTTTTAATGAATCAGAATATCAAAATTAATGAATCATATCGTCATTTTAGTGTATCATCACAAACATATAATAATAAAAAAATTTACACAATAATACAACACAAAATAATATTTGGTATGTATGAAAATACGTGATTCACCATATAAGGTTTAAAATACATACAACAATAATAATACACTACAAAACAATAATGATTTTTATCGGTTCCAAAGTTTATTATCTAATTCACCACTTATTAGTGAATGAATCATAATATCAATTTTAATGAGTCATAATATTAAAATTAGTGAATCATATCTTCATTTTAGTGTATCATCGTAAACATATAAAAAATAAAAAATTTAGACAAATATAATACAAAACAATATTTGGTATGTATGAAAAATACATGATTCATCATATAAGTTTTAAAATACACCATACAACAATAATAATACACTAAAAATAGTGATTTTTTATCGGTTCCGGAGTTTGTTATCTAATTCACCACTTATTAGTTAGAATCATAACACCAATTTCAATGAATCATAATATCAAGTTTATGAATCATAACATCATTTTGGTGAATCATCAATCACATAAAAAGATTTTTTTTAAATAATAAACAACACAAACAATATTTGATACATAAAAAAATACATAATTCACCATATAAGGTTTAAAATACACCATACAACAATAATAATACACTACAAACAATAATGAGTTTTATTGGATTCAAAATTTGTAATCTAATTCACTAATTAGTTAATGAATCAAAATATCAATTTTAATGAATCATATATTAAAACTAATGAATCATATATGATTTTAGTGTATCATCATACACATGTAAAAATAAGGTTTTTTTAAGTTGTCAAAACATATACATGACTGGTCTTGTTTTGAAGAGCTTGAATTTAGAAGAACAATGATATAATTTTTATTTATTTTGGACTTATATATTAAAAGTTACAACCAATTGAAGTTAATATAATAAAAAAGACAACCCAGTCAGCTGCTGACTGAGATTGCCATATCAGATGGTTCGCACAATATAATGTGCGGAGGTTCCGCACGTACGAATTTGCCATGGTAGTAAGTGGAATTATAGATACATATACAATACTGTGTAAGATTGATAAATAGCCTACTATCAATTGTGATATGAATTAGTAAAGAAGCAAAATTAGTCAAAGGGTTTAGTTATACTAATTGCATATTAAATATATAGCCAGAATTTATTGTGTACCAAGAACAATGGGTATTTCCCTATCTGGCTTAAGGAAAGGATGCAGTTTCCCTCGCTTAGGGTAGACAAAGATGGCTCCGTGAACAGTGGCACGAGACCAGTCACTATGGGCATGCCACCAGAGAGTCCCTTCCTCATCGGATAAGATGATCTCGTAAGTGTAGTTAGACCCTGGTTTGATAGGGCATTGTGTTACATATTCTGGCCCATCCGACCATGGGTTTCTTGGTTGTTTCACTCCGTGCCTGCAGTTTTATTATCCATTAGTACTCTGTAGTAGGTACAGTTGTTTTTGGAGGAAATTAATATAGAAAGGTGTATAATTTTAGTCTATAATAAGGTTTGCTTTTAATTTGCCATATATATGAAAACGATGGAGGTTGAGATCTATCGATGTACGACGTAGTACCAATGAATAGTGACACCATAATCGCCTTGGTTATAAACATTGACTTTAAGCCTGTCCCCTCGATGAAGGTGGATGGCTGGCCCAGGAAACATGCCATTCACGGTTAGTATCTTTTTTTTTTGAAGTAATGGGTAAGATATATAAATAATGATGAGAGTTAATACAAAAGCAGATACATAGGAGGCCTATGTATCGGATACCTACAACGGCCCAAAGTTTCTAGGGCGGATATACAGATATTACCCTATCAATTTACAAAAACGGCAGAGAGCCGACAATAGGGGGGACACAAATACAAAATTCCCCAATTTACAAAAATGACAAAAGTGTTTCTAGGAGCATAGAACCCTATCCAGCCATTCATGGTCTTCGGTGGAGCGACTCATCTTTGTCCAAATGATCGCTTTGGTTTGCTGCCTTGATGTCAGCAATAATGAGGGAGGAATCTCTAATCTGGTTTGCCATAGCTCGCTTGCATCTCTAGATCCAGATATGGTAGACAACGTTGGCGATAGCCGCTTTTTTCACAAGGTCAATCGGGCGACGCCTTCTGCAATAGCGAGTTATCCAACTGGAGCAGCTACGGAGACTCGTTCTGTTCGTAGGGATTCCCAACCAGTCAAAGATGCTCCACCAAATCCTGTTAGAGAACCTGCAGTGGAAAAAAAGATGGTGGCTAGTCTCTTGAGCGCGCTCACAGAGCCAGCATCTGTTCAAGACAAATGCCCCAAGATTGGAGCTAATCACAAGTTTTTTGCCTACCTCCGAGAGTAACCCATAAAATGAATTTAGCTTTAGGGGTAGCCCAAGTTTCCCAACAAATAGTAAAGGGGAAGGACCTAGGGGGGGAGGAGACATCATTATAAAAGCGGCTAACCGGGGACGGGAGAGTACGAGAGTAGGAGCGACGCAGCATCAACAGTAGACCCACATTGTTTGATCCACCAGTCTCTAGCATGGAGGATAGATTTCCAGGTCCAGAGGTCATTCCCTTTTGCTGTAACAACCCAAATGCTAGTACCGGTCAGATAATGATTGTGGATCCATTGAATCCAAAGACGCTCAGGTCATTAAAAGTGGAGGAGATGGTTTTGAGCATGAAGCACAAGTTCCATTTGTGGATGTCTTGAGCCCAAGGCCTCCATTTTTCTTGGTAGCGGTTAAGTCTTTCCAGGCCACCGGGGGGGTAGCGTTGCCCTCGGCCATCCCCGTCCGAGAAAGGAGCGGAGGCGCTTGATAATGTTTTGGATGACATTCTTAGGGATGGATATGCAGGAGGCCCAGAATCCCACAATGCCAAACAAGGAACTTGAATGAGGGAAAGCCGACCCGTGAAGGAGAGAGATTTACCACCCCAAGTGGATATAGTCTTATGGATGCTGTCAATGAGGGGGTTAAAATCCGAGGATCTAGGCTTCCTAGCGGTGATTGGTATAACCAAGGTAGCGGAAGGGGAAGGATCCCAGGTTGAAACCTGTAGAATGAAGGATCATATCCGTAAGATGGGCTAACTCCTCCAAGAAAAATATCTGACTTTGAGGGGTTGAGGTTTAGCCCCGACGCTGCAGAAAAGAGGTTGACTTTGTTGAGCATGAGGGAGATAGAGCGCTCGTCTCCTCTACAGAATAAAAGGGCATCGTCCGCAAAAAAGAGGTGAGAAATGCGAAGGGGTTTGCATGAAGGATGGTATCGGAAACCTGGAGAGCAATGAAGTTGGTCAAGGAGATGAGATAGCATATCCATCACAAGGGTAAAAAGGTAAGGCGAGAGAGGGTCACCTTGACGCAACCCCCTTTCGCCTTTGAAATACCCAGAAGGGGAGCCATTGATATTTATAGAGAAAGAGGTCGTGGTGACACATTGCATGATCCAATTACAGAATAGTGGAGGAAAGTTTAGGAAGGAAAGGGTGTCCTGGAGGAAGGTCCAGTCAACCGTGTCAAAGGCTTTCCTAATGTCCATTTTCATCAAGCACCGAGGGGAGATGCCAGCTCTTTGGTAGTTTTTCATAAGACAGGAGCAAAGCTGGATATTATCAGAGATGAGACGGCCTTTGATGAACGCCCCTTGGCTGACATTGACCAGGGAGGGGAGACTATCGATTAGTCTCCTAGCAAGAATTTTGCTGATGATTTTATATATGGTGTTGCAACAGGAGATGGGTCTGAAATCCCCTGGGGAAGAAGCTGCTTCAGTCTTAGGAATAAGAGAGATTAGAGTGTTGTTGATCTCCTTTAGAATCCTGCCACTGTGGAAAAAACTTTTGATTGCTCACGCGAGATCTTCCCCAATAATGTCCCAGGAAGCTTTGAAGAACTTGGCTGAGTAACCATCCGGCCCCGGGGCTTTGTCATCTCCTATCGAGAAGAGGGCCGATTTAATCTCACTGTTATCGATGGGATGGATTAGAGAGGCCCATCTGGATCTGTCAAGGTTCCTAGAGTTATCCAGGTTGAGGTCTGCAAACGAGTGGGTAAGAGGCGCTCTAGCGCCTAGGGTAAGTTTGAAGTGAGAAACTAGACAGTTTTCGATATCAGCCGGGGAGTTGAGGACCTCCCCCATGTCATTAGTTATGGAGGCAATGTAGTTTTTATTCCTTCTGCCCTTAATGACTCGATGGAAGTAGGAAGTGTTGGAGTCAGCGTACTTGAGCCAACGGGTTTTGGAGAGTTGGCGGAGAAATAGGAGC
>CM041776.1:404299871-404498405 GCA_023374045.1 Limonium bicolor | reverse complement strand
TCATAGACCGACTTAGATAAAGCCCTCGCTGAAAAAGGTTGACTGAGAAAGGCAAGGGGTCTGCCATGCTGCATAAGAACAACCCCAATTCCTTTGCCGGAGGCGTCTGTTTCCACTTCAAAAGGAGCAGAAAAATCTGGTGGAGATAATATTGGAACCGAGGAGAGAGCTTCCTTCAATCTATCGAAGGCAAGCTGTGCATTATTAGACCAACCAAATGAATCTTTCTTCAGCAATGCAGTAAGTGGGGCAGCAATAACTCCATACCCTTGCACAAACCGCCGGTAGTACCCGGTCAGACCCAAAAAAGATCGTAACTCCTTGACAGTAGAAGGGACGGCCAGGACCTTATGCAGCCAATTTTCTCTGGATCGACCGCAACACCCTCACCAGATATAATATGACCAAGGTAGTCGATTTTCGACTGCAGAAAGCTACACTTTTTTAAGTTCACCTTCAGCTGATTAGTAGACAAAATAGACAGAACTTCACGCAAGTGAGCCAAGTGCTCCTTCACACCTCTGCTGTATATTAATATATCATCAAAAAACACCAGGACTGATCTGCGCAGTAGAGGTTTGAAAATGTGATTCATCAGAGACTGAAAAGAAGATGGTGCATTCTTGAGCCCAAAAGGCATAACCAAAATTCGTAATGACCCTCATGGGTTCGGAATGCAGTCTTTGGCACATCCTCATCCTTAACCCGAATCTGGTGATACCCAGATTTCAAATCTAATTTCGAAAACACCGAAGCACCATACAACTCATCAAGCAGTTCATCAATAGTAGGTAAAGGAAATTTGTCTGGAATGGTAATGTCATTTAATGCTCTGTAATCAATGCAGAAACGCCAGTCCCCCGTTTTTTTCTTCACCAAAAGCACAGGGCTAGAAAAGGGACTGTTACTGGGTTGGATAAAACCAGCAGACAAAAGTTCATGCACCAGTTTTTCGATTTGATTTTTTTGATAATGGGGATATCGGTAAGGCCTGATATTTGGAGGAGCAGAGTTGGGTTTAAGAGGTATGTGATGATCATGAAATCTTCGTGGAGGTAAGGATTCTAGGGGCTGGAAGACATCTGGAAACGAGTCCAGAGTTTGCTGTAATTCAAGATCAACAGAGGGATCAGATTCAACCTTGGAAGAGACTGTTACCGGTGATGGAGATAGGCAACAGAACCAAGCTTCTCCTTCTTCTTGAATAGCCTTCAGAGTGGACTTTACTCCAGATTCCACAACCGAATAAGACGGGTCGCCTTCGAGTAGTACCCATCTTCCATTCCAACCAGAATTTGATGGACAATAAACTCCAATTAATCTGAGTCTCGCCCAAAGAGACAGCCAATCATAACCCAAGATTAAATCCCACCTGACAGGCCAAAAGGAAGACAATCAACCACAAATTCAACCCCCTGAATGGACAGCTTCAGGTTACGGCAAATCCCTAAACCCAACACGGTCTCTCATTACCAACAGTCACCCTGAAACGAGCATTATTATCCACTGCAAGACCAAGCTTGCTAGTTAAGCTGCTTCTGATAAAACTGTGTGAAGCTCCACTGTCTACAAGAATCAATAAAGGTTCTCCAACCAGATAACCGACCAATTTCAGTGTTTTCTGAGAAGGAAAACCCAAAGACGACAGTTGGGAAAGATCTGCTTTAACGACTTCCTCATCGCCCCCAGCTTCCGCCGGACTCGCCGGCATGATCTCAAAGGCGTCTTCCGCGCCATCAACCCCTTCTGTCAGTAAAAGCTGTAGGCCAGCCAGTTTGCAGCGGTGCGCCGAATTCCATTTCTCCCCGCATCTAAACAGAGCCCCAGTGAACGCCTACGCTGCATCTCCTCCTCTGGAATCCGACGATATCGACTCGAGGAAGTAGAAGACATCGACGATGAAGTCGATTGCGGATTCGTGCTTGACCCCTCTTTGACCTGGTCGACTCGACTCGGCGTATTAGCCGACCAAGAAGGCTTGTGGACCGCTAACTCCACTGCGCGGCTACTTCCCCGATTCCACCCAGAATTACTAGTGCCGGCGAAACTCGTACGTCCAAAGTCATTTCTCTCCTCGATCGCTTCGCAGCCTTGAACAAGTCTTGCAGATCTCGCACGTCAAAGAGAATCAAGTCTTTCTTTATCTCCTCCTTTAAACCGCTGCGAAAAATCCCCTTCAAGAGCGAGTCGGGCACGTCCGAAATATGAGTGGAGTAAATTCAAATCGCCGACGGTACTCCTCCACCGTTGTTTCTTGGCGCAGTTCACAAAGAAGATCGAGACGATCGCCGCCAGAAGTAGAGCCAAAGCGCTCTATCAGATCTTCTTGAACAGCTTCCAAGACGGTAATCCCTTGTAATGTCGCACCCATTCGAACCAATGCAGGGCGGCGCCATCCATGCAGAGTCCTGCTGACTGGACTTTCTCCTCTTCCACAATTCCACATAAGGAGAAATATCGCTCCGCTTTGCAGAGCCAATCCCTAGGATCATCGCCGGTATAAACCGGTAATTCCAGTTTGCGAACCTTCACCTCTCTATGATTTCCTCTGGAATTCCCATGCGGCGCACTCGACTCCCGCTGCGGCACCTCCTCCGACTCCTGAGGCGAACGTTGCAAGAGAGTTTGAAGATCCTTCTAGACTTGTATCATCATGGCGGAGAGATTGTCCACCTTCCCGTCAGTCCGTCTACCCGATGTCTCAAGATTTTGTTCTTTCTCTAAGGAATCCATCCCCGACCTTTCCCGCTTCTTGTTATTACCATCCACTAACAGGAAAGTAGCTCTGATACCTATGATACGTTTAGAGAAGTATCGCTCTCCCAAGTCCAATAGGACCGCCTTTATTATTCTCCAAGATAGTCCAAAAACCTCCTAAACACATCCTTAAGTACTTACTAAACATAACCCCTATACAGCTGGCACAACCACTTATTACCCAACGACAACAGAATACCAGCGCAACATATAACCAATACTATCAACAACAAACAAGCAATATTATTAACGCTTTCGGCTATACACTACACCAAAACGCTGCTTAGCTTGAGGCGTAACATAATGGATGAGCAGAAGGAACAACACCAGCTCTATATTCCTGAGTTAATCAGTCCTGATTACGGTTTTGCATTCGACGATCCTGCATTCTCGGATCGGGTTCTAAAACTCTTGATATTTGATGACTCGCCGGAGGAGAAAAGGGATAGTGGAGAGTACTGCAAATTGAAGAATCTATTTAGTTCTCTGAAGCAAATGAAGGAGGAGATTCCTGAATCACAGAAAGGCAAGTGTATATTATACTAACTACATTATTTTGTTTTTTATCCCTTAAAAATTCTAAATGTTTTCTGTCAAAGTTTTAGCATCTACATCTGTCATCCTCTCTGTCTCTCTATGCAGAATATAGAGTCGAGAGTCTACACATATGCTCATTGGTTTTGGCTGCTAAAAGTCCTTTCTTTCACAAGGTGATATTCATCTCCCTCCCAATTTCAAGTATTAGCAGAGTTCTTCATATTATACTCTCGGTTCAGAAATATTATTCATCTACTTAGATATATGCGGACTAGCATTAATACTGAACCTGTTGATGTTTCATCAGCTGTTTACTAACGGGATGAAAGCATCCAGTCAACATGAAGTCACTATGCGTATCCACTCTTCAGGTAAATGTTGAAGATTGAAATCATTGATCCTTATATTTTATGGTATCGATATGCTAATGATGTATTAATTCATGATGCTTTTAATATCCTTATATATGCAGTGTTCTGTTCCATTTTTCAATTTTTACTGTATTTTTTATGCTAATGATCGATTGTTATTCATGATGCCTTGTGTCCAGAAGAGGCTGCCTTTATAAGTGTAATAAAGTTCATCTACAACAGCAAATCATTATCAGCGGATGCTCCAAATGCTTTGTTGGAAGTTCTTTTGACTGCGGACAAGTTCTGTGTTCCTTCATGTGTTAAATATTGTTGTAAACTGTTACTATCGTTTCCTATGACTGCTGAGTTGGCGTTATGTTACATTGATCTTCCATCTATCATTTCTATCAATGAGATTCAACCATTACTAAACTCTGCAAAAGAGTTCCTTCCTAATGTCTTGAAAGACATACCAAAGTAAGTTAATTAAGATTAATCGCTTTCCATGTCTATCTTTATTTTGATTATGATGCTTCACATGCGCTTTAGGTACCGTAAAGACATAATGAGGCTATCTCTTGAAGGAATAAGGATTATACTGTCTCGTGATGATCTTAAAGTGCGTTTAGAAGATGCAGTGTATGATCTATTGGTGGAATGGACTAAGGAGCATTTTCTTGATTGTGAAGAACAACAGAGAGTTCTTAATGCAGAAATGTTGGACTTGATCCGTTTTCAACACATGACCCCACAAAAGCTGAAGACTGTTCTTGGAGAATTTTTCAATAGCAATCACTTGGATCGGAATGCAATTACTTCAATGGTAGATGCAATTGTTCTCGACGACAAAAAGTCATCTTTTCGAACACATTGTCGAGCCTACAGTTTGCTTCCTGTTGCAGTGGTGACCTTCAAAAATCCTGTGAACCAATGTGTGGTTTTTCTTGACTTGACGAGAGAAGAGTGCAAAAGCAACGCGTTTCTTCAATCTCAATCTTTCACTTTAGATGAGAACATTTTTTACCTTGCGGTTGGACGTGGCAATGACAAAACATTTGGTTGCTACTTGCACTTGAAGACTAGGAAGAAACAATCTGATATGGTTGTGCAATTTGAGTTTGCTGTGAGACAAAATTCAACGCCTTATGAATTTGTAAGACGGCAGGAAGCAATAACGTATACCTTCATATTGGGAGAGACAGACGGGTACGGCTATTATGACCTTTTAGATGCAAAATGGGATACAGTTATGGAGGAAAATAGCCAATTTTTTATAAATGGAACCTTGCATCTTAGGGTTAATATTACTTTGTTGGCTGAGAAAGAGCTGTAATATCGTGCCTTTATATCAACACATCCACAAGATTGGAGCGGCGGATGGATTTGCTTGAATATCAATTTCTTATAATATATGATTGGAACTTACTATTTTTGGAGGATCAATTCTTGATCACATTAAATTTTGCTTGTGGTTATTTCCACCGCAAAAGCTCAACTTTACTATAATATCCTTCGGTTACGAAAAATGCAGAAAAACAGTTTTTCTATGTATGTGAACTTACAATGCTTGATCAATTAACATAAGTGCATGCGGGAGGAAGCTGACAGAGTGGGAGAGGAAACATTTTTGGATTGTTAGAGAAAAAACAAAGAGTGCAAGTTATTTCGTTGGATATCCCTGGGACATCGACAGGCTTTTCTTGAATATAAGAAGGTTATACTTAAGCAGTCACCAAGGCAATAGGCATACAGCAGCATAATTAAGCAATGCCATTTACTGCTTGGTGAATTCAGGTGAACCCAGAAGTCAAACCTTATGGGGTCCAAAAAAAAATTCGATGTTAACGTATATTAAAACTTTACTTTAAAAAAAGATCATCGACAATAATTGAACTTACAACCGCACATATATATATATATAGGAACATGTCTTTACTACTTAATTATTTTTAACTTTCAGTATTTTACTCAATTTTATTTTATTAAAACTATACTTTAAAAAAATTATTTTTATTATTATCAGAAAAGCTATGGCTCCGGGACCCCATTGGACCCCGTTTCGGTCCGCCCCTGATTCACATCTCCCTTCTTTAAATAACATCGCACTTGTAGTTTCCATATCTCATCCCGAAAGCGGAAGCTAAACCCCACGTCAGTCATATTTTGGGAAGAAGTAAAAGAAAAACAAAAACAAAAATAAGAAGGGAAAAGGACGTGCCTGAGAGCTGGTAGATTTAAAAAAGATAGAGAGCAGTCTTTTCAAACAATTTTGAGCTTGCGCCATATTCTAATATGGAGATTGTGACACATGTCAGCACTCCATTAGAGGGGAATAAAGGAAAAAGAAAAAAAGAGAGAATAAGAGGAAAGTCACGCGCATAGGAGAGAGGAGTAAGTGGGTAGGAGAGAAAAACATTTTTTTTTTCAAAATGTCATAATTTACAAAATATAAGTGTAAAAATAAAACAAATTATACCATTATCATCATTTTTCGTACACTTCAAAACAAGATGCATCATTGATATATTTTGATAAATTTTTTTATTTTTTGTATGTGCATATTTTTTTTAATTAATTGTGAATCTTAAGTTTAAAAAAACTGTCAAAGGTTGTTAAAAAGTGAATCAAAGGTTGTTAAAAAGTGAATCAGAGAGTTGCTTAAAAGTGAACAAGAGGTTTAAAAAAAGTGAATCTCATAAACAGAGATTGTTTAACTAAATTGATTCTGACTGTTTGACTAGTGTGAATCAGAGGTTTTATAAAAGTGAATCAAAGGTATTTAAAAAGTGAATCACTAGTTGTTACAAAGTGAATTAAAGTAATAAGAGTGAATCTTGTAAGCATAGATTGTTTAACTAAAGTGATTAAGAGGTTTAAGAAATGTGAATCAGAGATTTTTATAAAGTGAATCATGAGTTTAAGAAAAGTGAATTAGAGGTTTAAGAAAAGTGATTCTCGTAAATAGAGATTGTTAACTATAGTTAATAAGAAGTTCAAGAAAAATGAATCAGAGGTTTAAGAAAAGTGAATCAAAGGTTTTTTTAAAGGTGAATCAAAGGTTTAAGAATAGTGAATATTTTGTTTTAATACTAGTAAAAGTTAATCCTACCACAAACTTATACGAGGGTGGATTTTAGGGTGTTTGGGGGGTAGGATAATCTTTTTGGCATTAGTCTACACTTTGTATTGTCATTACCAACTCGACAAATTTTTAGGGTTTGTGGTTTAGGTACAACCCATAAAAATGTGGTTTTTAGAGTGTTTGGGGTAAGATTCATTTTGTTAATGAATGAGATTCATTTTATTGTTAAAGAAGATTCATTTTGTTAATGAATATGATACACTTAAAAAATATGTAATATATACTCCTTCTAAAAACATGAAATTTTAAATTTACCAAAACATATCCATGATGCATCTTGTTTTGAAGAGCACAAAAAATGATGAACAATGGTATAATTTTTTTTTTAATTTTGCACTTATAGTTTGTAAGTTATAACATTTTGAAAAAAATACAATTTCTCTCTCCTACCCACCTACCCCTCTCCCCCTCCCTCTCCCCCTCTCCCTATGTTACGTGTGACTATTCTCTTTTCTCTTTTTTTCCTTTTTTCCTTTATTTCTCTCCAATAAAGGCGGCGTTTGGGGAAACCCCAAGACGCTGCGTTTGCGTCTCATTCTTGTGTCCAGACGCGGTCTCGTGTTTGGCATCTTCTTCTTTGTTCGCTGCGTCTGTGTAGGGCTGGCAATTTCAACACGACCCGTTTGATCACCACGAACCCGACACGAAATTTACGGGTTTGGGTTTTATAATTTGACACGATTAAATAAACGGGTCGTGTCCAGGTTGACCCGTTTAATAATCGGGTCGGGTTCGGGTTTAACTAGTGTAACCCGCCAACCCGTTTAACTTTTAAGTTGAAATATATATATATACAAACCCATTACTGATTAAAATTACAGCACCTAGCCAAACACCCAAATCGGCACATGATGACATCCCAATTCCCATTGAATTTTAATTTTTTTACTCAACCCATTGAATTTTAAACTATATTGTTGTAATAATGCTCTTTAATCTTTATGGCAAGGAAAACTAATACGTCAAAATTCAAACCATAATTGGATTTTGAATTGAGAGAATAGCCGCACGTAAATATCAGATTAGTCGTGTTCTACTAAGTTAATCGGGTTGACACGAAAAACTAATCGTGTTAAACGGGTCGGGTCGGGTTAAAGTATATTCGTATTCGGGTTGATGTACATGACCCGATTAATTAAACGGGTCGTGTTCGTGTCGACCCGTTTATTAATCGTGTCGTGTTCGGGTTAAGCTTAACCCGACCCGCCAACCCGTTTTGCCAGCCCTACGTCTGTGATTCCCCTGCGATCGCATTTGTCTCTTGCGTTTCTTCTCTGTGCATTTACCCTCCGTGGGTGAAATCCTTCGCGCCATCTCCATCTTCTTTTCCTCATTCTTCCTCGGTCTACTGGTCAACATGTTTCTCTTATCTCCAACCACTTTTCCATGGTGGGAGGCTACCGCATTGCAGTCGATGCACTTGCACTGCTCTCTGCTTTGTCTGCAGAGATTCGAAAGAGATCTTATCGCCTTATCTCCTTCGATTCTCTACCTATCTTGGTATGTTGCGCTTGTCTTGACTGCTCTCCCTATCTGCTATAAATACGACTCTCACGTGGACTTGAAACCCTAATTTTTGGGTTCTGATCTTGACGCCCACCATGGCTCGTTGTCATCTTCTTCTTCTTCTTCCTAATTTTGGTTTGCATGTCTCTTTGCAACACTAACCTGTGGTTCTTCGCTGCCAAAAAAACTTGGGTGCACCCAACTTCTTTGCCCGATCGGTTGTTGCTCTATTGCTGATAAATTGCTTGGTTTCCCAACTGCTGTGACCAAAATCCTTGTGAATTTGGTAATATTTAGCAAGCCCTACCTCCAATTTGTTTCGTGATTTTGTTATTTGTTTTCATTTTTCTTGAACTTACCCAGAAGATGTGTTCTGTCCAGGTTTAACATTTTGGGAATTTTGGTGCTTGCTCGTTGCACTGGCACTTGTTCCAGCACTATCAAGTGTAAGTTTGAACTAAACCTGTTGCTTCCATTGTTTGCTTGCCCTAGTGATCTATTGCTTCCATTATTTGGAAACCGTGGCAACTGATCTGATGCTTTTGAAATACAGAAATTATTTTCTGTATGTGTATGTGGCTTGGTAGTTGTTTGAAACTTATGGAGATATCTGACCTTATATGATCTGAACTATTTGTTCTTCTCTCTTGAGTTTGAGATCCTTCTGCTACCTGAACAAAGGTCCTACTCCACCTGACCTTTGTTTCAGTTCTTGTGATATATTGCTTCCAAATTTGGAAACCATGGGAAAGACCTTAGTGATCTCTTGCTTTTGAAATACGGAAGTTCTGTTCTGTATGTGTTGTATGGTGGCTTGGAATTCGTTTGAAACTTATGGAGATATCTGACCTGATATGATCTGAACTATTTCTTCTGCTCTCTTGAGTTTGAGATCCTTCTGCTACCTGAACAAAGGTGCTACTCCACCTGACCTTTGTTTCAGTTCTTGGTTCCTTAGTATGAACTGCTTTGGAATCTGTTGACTCTAGTTTAGCAGATGCGGCCATTAAGTTCTGTTGACTCTAGTTTAGCACTTTTTGGAATCTGAACTGATTTGGGTTAGTTCAGTGGATGCAGTTCTGCCTAACTGCTGCATTTTTTTGTTGAACTCATTGATTTCCCTTGAATAAAACAGAAGCTGACATAGAGTTGTTCTGTTATCTGCATGTTGCACTGAATAATGTGATTGTGGGTCATTGAACTGATTACAACTTCTGGCTTATTATCAAGCATAGGTATGAAATCTGCATTGGAAATTCTGTTTACTCTAGTTCTTGCACTTTTTGGTATGTGAACTGCTTTGGGTTTAATTTTTTACCTCATTTGTGGTTGATTGTGTGGCTGATTGATGGACATTTTATTACATTGAGCAGGCTGGTTTATCTGTTGTTGCACCTCCCAGATCATTGGTGTATGCTGAGTCCTTGGTCCACCATTCACAAGCTGTGGGTATTAACTAAGGTAACAAGTTACCTTAAAGTTAATATCATTCATAATTGAGTACCTAAATCATTATTTCAAAGCTACTGTCCTTGCATTACCATGTTGTTGCCATCAACTGAGAACTTTTAACTTGGTTGAGCTGGTCGGCATAACTGGTAAACAAGGAGGCAATGATGAACACTACTTTATGAAAAATAATTGCTTTAATGTGTTGGTGTTCTTCTTATGTTTTGAGCCTTAAACAGTAGCTATGAAATTTGTGCATTTAATACTCAATTATAACAGCAATGATGTATATTTTTGAAGTTAGTCTTTAATAGTAATTGTTAGGATATTTAAACCTTTTGAGTTAGAGCTTCTCAGCCTCTTCTTTTAGAATTGTTGCCATTATTAGGATGAACAACTCTCCTAATACTTCTAGGTCGGCAGTTCTAAAACGAAGGGGTGGCTGTGAATTAAAAGATACATGTAAGACTACAAATGATTAACAGATACTACATTATTATGAGCCTTAAATGAGAAGCTATAATCTCAAATGTGTTTAGTATTCTTTCAACTGCTAAAGCGATGATGAGAGGCTAACAAGCTTTACTCTGAGCGCAAAGCCAAACTATAACATCCCTCACTTGCAGTGATGACTGTACTTCAGTCTAGCAAAAAACAAAGGATATTCCTTTTTATGATGTTTAAAGATGTATATAGTTTAGAAACCAAGTTATCCATGTAGTTAAGTTAGTTGTTTTATTGTACATAGGTGTTTATGATTGTAACTTTTAGTTGATTTCAGCTTAAAGGTTGTAATTAGTCAACTCTTCTGTACACAACACTTCCTACCATGTTAGCAATCTCCATTATATACACAGCACTCCTTACAAAATTAGCAATCTCCATTGGATTAAACGGCTTTAAATAATACAACATCAAACGTACATTTGCTACTGAAAAGACTAACACGGATTTAGTACTATACCTTCCCTTCACGAGTTATCACGATAAATGATATAAAATTGTTTCGATTACACATTAAATGTATATTTGTTACCGAATAAACTAACGCAACCTTAATTAAAGCAACCCTAAACTAAAGTGGCCTTTAATTAAACTAACGCAAAGTAAATGTATTTTAGTTGAAAGGTAAATATAATTAATTAATTGGTAAATGAAGCAAAAATGTAAACTAGTGATTATTAGGGCTGATTATATTTAGTTTTAACACGCCATAAAACTGTTTAAATTATTAGATGGCGTCTTCCGCGAAGAAAAATACGAAGGGCAAGGGGAAAAAACCAGTTGTCGCCATCGAGGATGATGATGAGGAAAATGCACAAGTAAATGCAAGTTAGACCCTAGAACTTAACGCACTTGCATGTGAGCTATTTGCAAAACACCTGAATGTGAGTTTAGGACAATCAGGAGCTATAATTGGCAAGAAGATCTCTTGGACACCATGCGTTGAAGAGTTCAAGCGTAGATCAAATAAACCCTGGGGCTTTGACAAACTGAAGAACAAGTACGACTGGTTGAAACGGAATTGGCATCTATGGCTTCAGATGATGGGTGAATCTGGTCTAGGGTGGGAGCGTGAATTAGGAACCATAGATGCACCGGATGAATGGTGGGAGGAAAAAATTAAGGTTAGTACTCGCACAAACTTGTTGCTCGTTAAATAACTAGCTCACCACACAATAACAAAAAGTTTGTGATATTCCTTTTTGTGTAGGAGAACAAGAAATTTGCTCGATTCAAAAAATATGGTTTTACAGAGGAGATGGAGAAGAACATGCATATTGTGTTCGGTAAGGACGTAGCGCGTGGTAACTTAAAGTTCTCGACCTCGGGACATGCTACATCTAGCGTTGCACCCTCCGACTGCGATATGTCAGGATACATACCACAGATAAATGATATCAGCCCTGGAGACCAGTCTTCATACGTGAACCGCATGTACAACATGAATTTGGGGGTGGAAGAATTAGGAGATCATACCGGTTGGGTAAAGGATGAGTTGGGTTTCAACACCTACACTCAATCCCAAACCTGGGATTCATTCCCGGTCGATACAACACCCACCACAAGCCCTGTTGTGACATCTAACTTTAATCCTCGCCCCAGTAATTCATCATCACTAGGAAAGAGAGGTTCTTCTTCTGAGGACTAAGGTGGTTGCAAAAAGACTCGCAGGATGCGTCAGTATGATGAGACGGCATCAAGACTAAAGAGCATTGACGAGACCATTAAAATGACAAACAAGAGGAGTGAGGACACAGCTGCGTTTATGAGGAACATGAGGGAGGAAAAAGCAGCTGAAAAGGCTGTTAAAGAGCATTCATCCATTGTTGCAACTATGGATCGCCTCTACAATTTGGAAGGGGTTGACTTTGAAAGTAAGGAGTTCCTGTTCGCTTCTTCGTTGGTGTATGATGACAAGAAGCGAGAGGTGTTCCTACGCCATAAGAAGGACTCAACTGCTTGGAACTGGGTTATATTTGAGTATGAGAGGAGTCTTTGATGAGTTGTGTATGTTGTTGGCAAGTTACTTTTAGGGTTTTCCAAAATATCCCTTATATGCGGCTATGTAATGTTGGGTTTGTAGAACTTTTCATGATGTGGTGTAGTGTACTTTTATGTAGTGTACTTGTACGTATGTGTATTTACGTGTTTGAATCGCTATATTTGTAGTATTTGTAATACCCTGATTATGATGCAATGTTTAATATAACTACTTTTATGTATGTTTATTTACATGTTTGAATCTCTATATTTGTAGTATTTGTAATACCATGATTGTGATGCAATGTTTAATATAACTAATAATGTTTCATATTATGCTCAAATAGCATGGACAATTTGGATGGACAAGGAAGGGATATATCGGAAGATGAAGATTCCTATATGGAGTTTATGGAGAATATGGCGAATTCAATACAAGCCGATGCTGATGCGATTACAGTAGCTGGTCTTGCGGTAGTTGCAATCGTGAATAACCCTCCGCCACGTGTAAGACGTCACTCAGGCGTATTCACTGGCAACGATTGGATAGATGACATGCTGATTTCTTGTGACGATACAAGAATATTCAACGCATTTCGAATGAATAAATACACGTTTCGAAGTTTGTGCTCGATACTCTTTCGGAAATATGGCTTGAAGGGAACTTTTGAGTTTAGTGTGAAAACGAAGGTCGGACTGTTTTTACATATATTGGCAAAGAAAGATTCAAACAGAGATGCCCAAGAACGATTTGCTTGTTCTGCTGAAACTGTATCTCGTAATTTCCATGATGTACTGAACGCAATGGACTTGTTCGGTCGGGACATTGTGAAGCCACGTGACCCACAGTTTCGTGATGTGCCAGAAAAAATTCAATCAAACCCACGTTATCATCCGTTCAAGGTTAGAAATATATTGTTTATGAAACAACCATGTTATGTAATTGTTTGTAATTCATGACATTTAACATATTTTAATGGTTTGAAGGATGCGATTGGAGCTCTAGATGGTTCACATGTTAAGATCGTCGTTGACGAGCATTTGCAGATGGCATGTAGGGGAAGAAAGAGGGAAACAACAATGAATGTGTTAGCAATTTGTGATTTCGACATGTTATTTACTTTTGTAGTCACCGGCTGGGAAGGTTCTGCCCATGATGCTAGCATATTGGCCGACTCAAAAAGAAGCTTCAATTACCCCACACCACCAGATGGTAATATATAAATTTACTACTTAATTTTGTTAAATTATATGAAACTTCTTATCTTTGACGAATCAATCACAATTTCACTTTATGATGTAGGAAAGTTTTACTTAGCCGACAAAGGATACACAAATCGTGGACGTGTAGTGACACCTTTCTCAACCGCGCGATATCACTCATCACAATGGAGGGGTGCTCCGCCAACTGGTCGTGAGGAGATTTTTAACAAATGTCACTCGTCCTTGCGTAGTGTAATTGAAAGGGTGTTTGGTGTTCTCAAGAAGCGTTGGTGTATTTTAGACTGTGTGCCACATTACTCGCCGACGGTTCAAAGCAGGATAGTTTCAGCATGTTTTTCGTTAAACAACTATATACGACTACTTGATCCACTCGACTCCATTTTCATTGAGTTTGAAAACGAGTATGTAGGGCACGCAGACGGTAATGAGGAAGACAATGGTGAGGTTGCTGATGATGTGGACGTTGGGGACGATCCAAACGAGATGTCTATGGACGATGTTCGCAACGCTATTGCAGATGAAGTTATGGCATCTACGGTCATATGATGTGTGTGACCTTAGTGTATCTCGTTACTGTTTATGTATCCTAAGACGTTTGTAAACCATAAAACTGTATGAGCTTAGATTGAGTTCTGTTATTCTACTTTGTATTAGATTAACCACGTGAGTTCGAGGCTTGGCGTCGCTCTCATGATCATCCACCTCAGTAGCTCCTTTTCGGTTTTTGTTCTTTTGAGACTATGCCCAATTTTTCACAGACTTCCCTCATCTACGGTAATATGATTTGTGTGAGCTAAGTGTATCTCGTTACTACTTATATATCCTAAGACGTTTGTAAACCATAAAACTATATGAGCTTAGTTTGAGTTTTCTTAAAGTATAAGATTAACCATGTGGGTGTATTTGACACTACTTAATAGTTTACATTTTTTTGGCCGTGTATGTTAATCACATATATGTACTACTTAGATATGAAATAATCATTTTCTTTAATTTTTGAAATGCAATTAACTAAATATGTAAAGTTGTACAAATTAATCAAATTCATAGGAGAAAAAACTTTTAAAAAAAGGCAAACTGTTTTTCATTCAGTAACATGCGTAAACTAACAGATTTTTACTAAATACAACATACAATTTGGTAATTGTAAAAAATATAACAGATTTTTAAAACCAGCAGCAGGTTTCCACCAAACACCCAAACTAGCAGCTGACAGCTTCTGTAAAATTCGTCAGCAGACAGCTTCTCAATTTCTAGCAGCAGAACCCGACAGCAGCCCCCAGCAGCTGTCCCCAAACGAACCCAAAGTGTTGACATGTGGACAATTTCCATATTCTAATATCTCCCTACTGTTTTCAAATTCTCCATCAAAACAAATTTAAAAAACAAAAAGAAAACTCACAATATATAGACCCAATCGTCCCATATCATTGTTGCAACTAATCCTCATCTTCTAATAGAAAGAAAGATATATAAATATTGATGCTTGTACATGCCGGTGGTGCAGGACAAAAAATAGTTAGTGTGCTAAGGAAAGCAGGATCAAGTATGCATGGTCAGAATGCGAAACCCTTGACTCAATAAAAAAATATTACTAGTAACGAAACACAATGCGTGATCTAATTGTAGGCCGGTAGGCATGATATATAATGGGTCATTAACTATGGATATAAACAGGATTACATGTCTTATAGATTATAACCTGCATTTGTGGATACATGACATACTAAAGGATGGATTAGTATAATTTGACACATATATACGTTAGGTCTTCTTTGTACTAGTGGAGCAACAATGGGACTTAATTAATTACAATTGGCACGCACTTATTACAAACTTAAGGGAAACGACAAAAGGCCAGCCACTATATGTTATCAAATATTGCTGCTCGCGTGCTTATTCTTGTATCTTACACCTATAAATACATTGCTTGAGAACGTTCATATAATTATAAGCATCGCGTTACTTCCTTTATAATCTTGATGATCTGATTATATGTAGCAGCAATAGCAGCAGACTGTTATACTTAATTTAACGTTCGTCAGGATGGTGCTACTAATTTACTCGATAGGTCTTCTCTTGTTGACAGAGATGACGGCCAGAGGCTTCCCTGCTGGAGCTGATGGTTTGTCCATGAGCTACTACATCATGTCTTGCCCTACAGTTGAAGGCATCGTGAGAGATGCTGTTAATAGAGCTCTTCAGTCTGATCCCACCTTAGCTGGACCCTTACTTCGAAAATGCATTTCCATAACTGCTGGATTCAAGTATGTTATATACGTTTAGTTTGTTCAGTATTTTCTCAAGGGGGAGGACTGCTGTTTGAAGTAAGTTGTTAAACTATGTGGCCTCCCTCCTCTCTCCTCCCCCCTCTCCACCACCGCTCGACCACCCAACACAACCAAACAGCCAGCCCAGACACCACCATCACAGTCACGACCGTCAAAATCTTCTACCTAGACTCAATCACTCCCTAAAACACCAACCACTCGTAATAGTGCAGCCTACTCACCACCACAAAACACCCTTCCCAATCACCTTTGACCTCAAACAACACCCAAAATCCAATTCCGTCAAAACAAACCAAACATCAAAGCCCAGACTCTTCATAGATCATCTCATAAAAACCAATCCAACTGACCGAGGGTATGGAAGAAACAGAGACCATATTTATCGACAATGTACACGACAGTACAAGTTTGAGCACGTTCAGGGATAGGTTTTGTTCATGTATATGTAAGATTGTTAACTTGAGTCGACCAACAAAAAGACGAATAGCCACAAACACTCGCTATGTGTTTATTAAGTTCAGCAACAAACAAGAGGCAGAGAGAGCAGTGAAGCAATCAAACGGAAACTGGATTGATGGGAGAACAGGGTCATGACACAATTCACGAGACCCCTGAGAAGGCCTCAATAACAGTATAGACCCGTAGAAACGCAAAGACTGATGAAGGCTGCACAAATACTCCAACAAAGCCATCTCAAATGGAATACAAAGTGCTAGCTAGAAGCCAGGAAGGGAGGTGGAAAGACCATGAAGCACAAAAGGTCACTGATTCGCAAGGCCCCGTGAAATTATCTCCATCTGAAATCCTGATCCCCGGATTGGATAGATGTGCTCTCATTCGTACTAAAAGAAAAGGTAACTTGGAGGGAGTTAGGAGGTTCCTGGTCAACAATGGAGCAATTGAACACACCTTTAGCAAGTCAATGGGAGAATATCTAGCGATATTCCATGATATCGGTGGAAGAGACAAATTTATACAGGCCCAGAAATGGGATAAGGAAGCATGGTGTAAGAGGCTGAAGTTTGTGAGACATCCAAAGTATGTAAGACGTCTGAAGTGTTGAGATGGTGAGAAATTTTAGATAGTATGGTATTCACTATTTAGGAAAGTTAGACTCCGTTCTATACCCGCAAAATGTAAAATCACTGCACCCGAGACATGGATATACAGATGTCATACATACTGGTGAGGATTTGTATTAGGTCCCACCTTACCACTCACAAAAACATGAGATTATTGATAAAGGTGCCAAAACCTGCGTTTGGATTTTATTAAGGTCGTCCTCGCGTACCCTTCCCATTTTCATTATTTTCCAACTTTCCACTTCTCACCGACAACCTTCTCACTGCCTTCCCTCCGGTGCTGGACATGAGCGTTTTCAGTTGAGGTGAGCAAACTTCATCTTTCTCCATTCTCTCCTCATCTCAGACTGAGCAATCTTCATCTTTCTGGTCGCAGTTTTTTTCTTCAAAGCTAGGAGAATAGAAGTAACCGGCAGTAAGGCATTACCCATAGCACCCGCCCTATTTTTCTTTTTCTTTAACAGAACTGCATAAGAATCAGCAAACGCTCAAACGATTGATTCACCCAGTATCTGCTTACTTGTTTTTTTTTTTTTTCTGGTTTCTCTGGTTTCTAATCAGCAGCAGCACCAGTCGACAAGGCATAACTTTGGTGATTTCTTCTCTTCTTCTCCAATCCAAAAATCAAAGAAAAAAGAAGTACCGGCAGTGTGTATATTTCTTTGTTCCAGATTTTTTTAATTCTTCAAAGCTTCTCGGTGAACTGATTGTAAAATCGGTGCACGAGATTTAGCAACAGGTTTGCTAAATTCTTCAAAGCGCCCAGATTTTTAATTCCAGATTTTGTTTCTCGTGGGGATCAGCAGATTTTTTTATTTCTTCAAATCGGAACATATCGCAACTTATTTTTTAATTCCAATCGGAACATATCACTGAGATTTTTAATTCCAGTGGGGATCAACAGAATTTTTTAATTCTTCAAAACTTCCGGATTTTTAATTTCAAATTTTGTTTCTCGTGCACCGATCTTACTAAATTCTTCAAAGCTTGCGACAGGTTTACAAAATTTCAGAACCCACCCAACAAAGGATAACCCACAGCAAAGCAAAGCGACAGAGATTTTTGGTTTTAAAGCAAGGGTTAGTATGTGTTTCTCTGTTTGTTCTCTTATTTATTTTGAAGCTTCTAGTTGCAGATTTTTTTCTTCAAAGCTTCAAACCAGTGTTTTGTAGTCTAACTTCGGGTTCTTCTTTTTATTCTAACCTTGAAAACTCAACAAAGCATGTCCGGCGTCCAAAATCAGATTCGCATATGGATACAAAAATGAATATCAGCAGGTTAATCAGATTCACGTATAGATTATTTTTTTTTGTTCTTGGGTAAGATATGTTTTATTTTTCTTTGATGAATTATGCTTTTTTTCTTGGACAAGTTTGGTTCTATGACAATTAGTTGTATTCTTCTTTTGGTGGCAAGTGATAATTTCTATCAAAATAATGTTTTATTCTTATGTTCATTAATACTCTTTTTTTTTGTGAGAGGTTATATTTTAGAATATTGATCAACTATATGACATGGAATAACTACATTATGCAATATATGTTCAATTTTATTGAATATAGACTGATTCCTCTGTTTCTAGAACCAAACAGCAACAAAGGGAATCAAAGGGTAATCGATTCGTGACTATACACATCCCCGCTTATACTTATTTAACAACAGCGTGCGGTGCAGTGGAGGCCATTTCTCTTGTAGGTAGTTGGAGTCATAATGGATGAGCAGAAGGAACAACACCAGCTCTATATTCCTGAGTTAATCAGTCCTGATTACGGTTTTGCATTCGACGATCCTGCATTCTCGGATCGGGTTCTAAAACTCTTGATATTTGATGACTCGACGGAGGAGGAAAGGAATAGTGGAGTGTACTCCAAATTGAAGGATCTATTTAGTTCTCTAAAGCAAATGAAGGAGGAGATTCCTGAATCACAGAAAGGCAAGTGTATGTTATACTAACTCTACATTATTTGGTTTTTTGTCCCTTAAAAATTCTGAATGTTTTCTCTCAAAGTTTTAGCATCTGCATCTGTCATCCTCTGTGTCTCTCTTTGCAGAATCTAGAGTCAAGAGTGTACACATATGCTCATTGGTTTTGGCTGCTAAAAGTCCTTTCTTTCACAAGGTGATATTCATCTCCCTCCCAATTTCTAGTATTAGTGAGTTCTTTAATTAGTTCTATATGTATCATGGTTTATCAAGAAACCAATCTGCATTCTTAATTAGTTGAATTTCTGAGCTTATTGATGTTTCATCAGCTGTTTACTAATGGGATGAAAGCATCCAGTCAACATGAAGTCACTATGCGTATCCACTCTTCAGGTAAATGTTGAAGATTGAAATCATTGATCCTTATATTTTATGGTACCGATATGCTAATGATGTATTAGTTCATTATGCTTTTAATCTTCTTATATATGTAGTGTTCTGTTCCATTTTCCAATTTTTACTGTATTTTTTATGCTAATGATCGATTGTTATTCATGATGCCTTGTGTCCAGAAGAAGCAGCCTTTATAGGTGTAATAAAGTTCATCTACAACAGCAAATCATTATCAGCGGATGTTCCAAATGCTTTGTTGGAAGTGCTTTTGACTGCAGACAAGTTCTCTGTTCCTTCATGTGTTAAATATTGTTGTGAACTGCTGTTATCGTTTCCTATGACTGCTGAGCTAGCATTATGTTACATTGATCTTCCATCTATCATTTCTATCAATGAGATTCAACCATTACTAGACGCAGCAAAAGAGTTCCTTCCTAATGTCTTGAAAGACATACCAAAGTAAGCTAATTAAGATTATTCTCTTTCTATTTCTATCTCTATTTGGTTTTTCCAAATACTAGCTACTTCTATTCTTGTATGATTTTGAATATGATGCTTCAAATTTTAGGTACCGTAAAGACATAATCAAGCTATCTCTTGAAGGAATAAGAACTATATTGTCTCGTGATGATCTTAAAGTGGATTTAGAAGATGCAGCTTATGATCTATTGGTGGAATGGACCAAGGAGCATTTTCTTAATTGTGAAGAACAACGAAGAGTTCTTAATGCGGAAATGTTTGACTTGATTCGTTTTCAACACATGACCCCACGAAAGCTGATGACTGTTCTTGGAGAATGTTTCAGTAGCAATCACTTGGATCCGAATGCAGTTACTTCAATGGTAGATGCAATTGTTCTTGACGACAATAAGTCATCTTTTCGAGCACATTGTCGAGCCTACAGTTTGCTTCCGGTTGCAGTGGTGACCTTCAAAAATCCGGTGAACCAATGTGTGGTTTTTCTCGACTTGACGAGAGAAGAGTGCAAAAACAACACGGATCTTCTATCTCAATCCTTCACCTTAGATGAGAACATTTTCTACCTTCAGGTTAGACGTCGCAAGTATGAAGCAGGAAATGACAAATTTGGTTGCTACTTGATCTTGAAGACTAGGAAGAAACAATCTGATATGGTTGTGCAATATGAGTTTGCTGTGAGACAAAATTCAACGCCTTTTGAATTTGTGAGACGGCGGGAAACAATTATCTATACCTTCAAATTGGGAACAGACGGGTACGGCTATCATGACCTTTTAGAAGCAAAATGGGATGCAGTTATGGAGGAAAATAGCCCATTTTTTATAAATGGAACCTTGCATCTTAGGGCTAATATTACTTTGTTGACTGAGAAAGGGCAGTAATATCTTGCCTTTATATCAACACTACCACAAGATTGGAGCGGCGGATGGATTTGCTTGAATATCAATTTCTTATAATATATGATTGGATGTTGGAGATGAGTTAGGGTGTGTTTAAGTTAAAGTGCTGCGTTTTATTTATGTTGTGGTGTAACGGTACTGTTGAGTTAGTATGTACATATTAGGTTGTGATGTATTTTGGGTTAATGGCTCTTTATGTGGGTATATAGTCTTGTACAGTGCTTTTGGGCAACTGACTTAATCGAAGACTTGAGTGTTTCTTGTTTTCTCTCTTGTCTGTTTTCTTCTTACGATATTGCAAACCCTAGATCTGGGTTTAGCTCACGGTGGCTAGGTTAGGGGTAGCTCAAATCACAACATGGTATCAGAGCACCGATTTTGTGCTTGTCTCGGTTGATTCCCCACCACCGATTTCCTGTTTCTTCCTCTCCATTCTCGTCCAAAATTTGTTTCCTTTTCTCTCGTATTTGAGCGTTTTCGATTCAAACCATGGCGGATGAAGATAAGTTGAATTCTAGCTTTGGGGTTGCGAAGACTGACGGGTCGACGGCGGCAGACCACGGTGATCCCCTCTACATGGCGAGCTCCGAACAGCCCGGCCTGATTCTTGCAAATAAATTCGACGGGAAGGGGTTTGCCTGTTGGAAGATGCAAGTCTTGATAGCACTGGGAGCCAAGAACAAGATCGGCTTCGTCGATGGAACGCTGACGAAACCAACTGATTCCGACGCCAAAGCTAGGGCTTGGACGCGTTGTGACTCGATGGTTCGAGCCTGGCTCATTATGAGCATTGAGAAAAGAATCGCAGACACAGTCTTGTTCGCCTCGACTGCAGCGTTGATTTGGAAGGAGCTCTGCAAGCGCTACGAACACGCCGATGGAACAAGAATGTACGATCTCGAGCAAAGACTGGCGATGTCGAAGCAAGGGAGCGACAATGTTGTGGATTATTTCACGAAGGTAAAGCTGATATGGGATGAGATCGACGCTAGCGACACCGTTCCCACATGCACCTGCGGCTTGTGTACCTGCGATGCATCCAGCAAGTTCAAGAAGTATGTTAGAGAAAGGAGGATGATTCAGTTCCTATGGGGCTAGACGAGAGATATGGAATCATTCGCGGGAATATCTTGATGCAGTCCCCTTTGCCTGACATAGATCAGATCTTCTCCAACCTCATACGTGAAGAGAGGCAGAAGAACTTAACCAGAAATGGTGTTTCTGAGGGGACCTCCCTGTCTTTTGCATCAGATCAAGGCAGAAAGGCCGGATTCAAGGGGCAAGGATACAATCCCAGAAGAGTAAGTCTCCAGTGCACCCACTATGGTAAGGCAGGGCACTAAGAGGATAGATGCTATCCGAAAATCGGATATCCTCAAGGTTGGAGGAACCCAAGGACAAAGAAAACTGCAAATGCTGCAGGGTTATTTGAGGGAAGAGGAGAAGAGGAGAAGGAGGAAAGAAGCGAATCAACCCATTCGGGGGGATTCTGTCCCAAGATCAGATGAACAAACTCTACCAATACATCACCAACAACCAACCTGGTCTCAAAGGGAACGTGACTGTTGATGGACAGACTTCTGGAGGTTTTGTCAGTAGTGTTTCTAACTCTTCATCTTGTTTAAAACTTATGAAGCACCTTAGCATGAATGTTGAAAATGATCATACATTTAATGCATCTGATTGGATTCTTGATTCGGGTGCTTCAGACCACATGTGTGGTGATCTTAAGTTGTTTAATAATTATATTGTTCTTGACCGTCCTCACACAGTAGGGATGCCGGATGGGCATCCCCAACATGTCACGATTTTGGGGGAAGTTAGGATTAATGCTTTGATTATTTTGAAAAATGTTTTATATGTTCCTACTTTCAGATTTAATTTAGTCTCCATCAGCAAGTTATCTCATGACATGAATTGTAGATTTGTCTTTGATTCCAAATCTTGCTTTTATCAGGATTGTGAAAGAAATAGCCTTGTGCAAGTGGGGAAACTCAACAGAGGTCTTTATGTGCTAGATTCTGAGATAGGTAGAGAGGTTGAGAGAAATTCTGAGTTCTGTGGCTGTATAGACAAAAATTTCAGTTTAGGTTTTGATTGTAAAAGCAAAGTAGCTTTGTGGCATCACAGGCTTGGACACATGCCTAGAGACAAAATTGTAAAGATTGGGTTAATAGATCAATCTGAAGGAAATAAACAGTTTGTATGTGAACCATGTTCTAAATCAAAGAGTCACGGGTTACCTTTTGTTTATGATTCTCTTAAAAACTATGAATTGTTTGATCTCATTCATGCTGATCTATGGGGTCCCTACAGGACCAGAACTTATGATGGTTTCTCCTATTTTCTTACATTGGTTGATGATAGAAGTAGGGCCACTTGGACTCATTTGTGTGCAACTAAGGCTGAGTCTTTTGACATAATCATTCAATTTTTCAAGATGATTCAAAATCGATTCAATAAAAGGGTCAAAATTTTGAGAACTGATAATGCCTATGAACTTGGTAGTTCTAGACTTGCTTCTGATTTTCTTAAAAATAATGGCATTGTGCATCAAACAACCTGCATTCATACTCCACAGCAGAACGGAATAGTAGAAAGGAAACATAGGCATATTTTGGAAACTGTTAGGTCTTTGATGTTTCATTCTAATCTTCCTCTTAAGTTTTGGGGTGAAAGCATTTTAACTGCCACTTATCTCATAAATAGAATGCCCTTGAAAAGCATTCAAAATAAGAGTCCATATGAAATTGTTTTTGGAACAAAACCAGACTATGACTATTTAAGATGTTTTGGTTGTCTTTGTTTTGCTAACATAAACAAACCTCAGTTGATAAGTTTGCACCAAAATCTGTTAAGGGTATTTTCCTTGGGTATCCTCATGGGAAAAAGGGTTACAAAGTCCTAGATCTGGATAACAATAAAATAATCATTAACAGGGATGTTGTATTTCATGAGAATTTGTACCCTTTTAGAGAAACAGTGAATGAGGATCATGGGGACATATCTGGAAATCAACCTGGTGCTAACCCGTTTTATTATGAGTTTTTCAATGTTGACGATGAGACAGAAAGGATTCCAAGAGTCCAGGAGAATTCTGAGATTGATACGAGGGTCTATGAACAAATACACACCCTGGAAGAAGGAAGAGAAAGCACGAAGAAATGGTAGCAGAACCTCAGCCACTTTACCCTGATAATGAAGTTGAAGAAACAGATCAACAATATGAGCAAGAGGTTGAAGTAAGAAGATCCCACAGAGAGAGACGCCCTCCAAGGTACTTGGAGGAGTATGTGGTTAGCCAGTCCGCCAAGTACAAAGAAGACAAGTCTTTCTCTGATAAAAATCTCTCTGATAAATCTTTTTCTGTTAAGTCTTTTACAGATTGTTTTTCTGAAATCTTGAAGGATAGAATGACTAGAACTGCATGTGCCTTGATTGATGATGAGAACTGTGTGAGTAATGATGACATCATACGCATAAATGAGAAAGAAACAATTGCTTCATCTACTTTGGATAGGAGTACTTTTTATGCTTTTGCTGCTGATTCTGGTTGCTGTGATCATTATAGTAATGCCATCACTAATCTGATTGAGCCCTCTTCTTTTTCTGAAGCTATTAGTGATGTAAATTGGATTAATGTTGTGAATGAAGAATTTAGGGCCCTAGAGAAGAATAAAACGTGGGACATTGTTGATCTCCCCTTAGGTAAGAAAGCCATTAGGTGTAAGTGGGTTTACAAGGTAAAACTTCATGCTAATGGTTCTCTAGAGAGGTATAAGGCTAGGCTAGTGGCTAAGGGTTATACACAGAAATATGGGGTAGAATATCTTGAAACCTTCTCTCCGGTTGTTAAGTTCACCACAATTAAGGCTTTGGTTTCTGTTGCTGTTAAGAGGGGCTGGCACATAGGGCAGTTAGACATCAACAATGCTTTTCTCCACGGGGATTTGCATGAAGATGTTTTTTATGGAAATCCCTGAGGGGCATAAGCTAGAGAAATCTGGAAAGGTTTGTAAATTAAGAAAGTCATTGTATGGCCTGAAGCAGGCATCTAGGCAGTGGCATGAAAAACTTAGCAATTTTCTCTTCTCTTTGGGTTTCAAGCAATCTTTGAATGACTATTCCTTGTTCACAAAGAAAACTGATAGCAAAGTGTGTTTTTTGATTGTGTATGTCGATGATATTTTGGTTACAGGGGATGATGATGCTTTGATTAGGGAAATAAAGCTTGAGCTTGATAAGAGGTTTAAGATTAAGGATTTAGGGGGTCTTAGTTATTTCCTGGGTATGCAGTTTTTCTATTGTTCTCATGGAATTTTAATGTTACAGAAGAGGTATTGTGACGGTCTGGTTAAGGAATTTGGATGTGAGAATCTGAGATCTGCTGTGAACCCTTTAGATGTTAATTGTAAATTGAGGAGAAATGAGGGGAAGCTTCTGGAAGATCCTAGTGTTTATAGGATACTGGTAGGAAAGTTGAAATTTCTCTCACACAGTAGACCAGATTTGTGTTATGCTATTCAGGTTCTGAGTCAGTTTTTGGATGTGCCTTGTGTCACACATTATCAAACAGCCTTGCATACTCTTAGATATGTCAAGGGTACTACTGGGTATGGGTTGTTATTTAATAACATTAAGGCTTTTGATCTAGTGAGTTATTGTGATGCGGATTGGGCTGGTTGCCCAAACACTAGGAGGTCTATAAGTGTATACTTTATCTGTTTTGGGGGAAGTCCCTTGTCCTGGAAGTCTAAAAAACAAACCTCTGTTGCTTTGTCTTCTGCAGAATCTGAGTATAGAGCTATGAGGCAGGCAACAGCCGAGCTCAGTTGGCTTACAAGGTTGTTGAATGAACTGGGTGTGCAGAACATAACGCCGGTTCCAGTCAATTCAGATAGCCAATCGGCTATTCACATTGCGAGAAACCCTGTTCTGCATGAAAGGACAAAACACATCGAGTTGGATGTTCATTTTGTGCGGGAAAAGCTTCAGGGTGGTTTGATTACGGTTGATTTTGTTTCTTCTAAGGACCAGCTTACAGATCTCCTAACCAAACCTTTGGCTGGGAAGAAGTATCCAATTTTGATAAGAAAGATGGGAATAAGAAGTACGCAGGATCATGGGTAGTTTCTGTTGTATGTTCAAATCTTGCAGTCCCTGTACAATTTGAGGGGGCTGTTGGAGATGAGTTAGGGTGTGTTTAAGTTAAAGTGTTACGTTTTATTTATGTTGTGGTGTAACGGTACTGTTGAGTTAGTATGTACATATTAGGTTGTGATGTATTTTGGGTTAACGGCTCTTTATGTGGGTATATAGTCTTGTACAGTGCTTTTGGGCAACTGACTTAATTGAAGACTTGAGTGTTTCTTGTTTTCTCTCTTGTCTGTTTTCTTCCTTACGATATTGCAAACCCTAGATCTGGGTTTAGCTTACGGTGGCTAGGTTAGGGGTAGCTCAAATCACAACAGTGGATGTTACTATTTTTGGAGGATCAATTCTAGATCACAACAAGGAGTGCAAGTTATTTCGTCGGATATCCCAGGGACATCGATGTAGGGATTACTTCAGTTTGTTACAACTCAGTTTGTTATGCCTTTTGTTTGTTTGTTATTCAAAACTCGATCGTTTTTGTACTTTCTGTTTTGCTACTTTCTGGTGGTTGTAAATATACTACAACAACTATCATTTCTCTAATAACAAGTTGAAGATTCGCACACTGTGAATTCTTTTCCCGCTCTGTATGTTGTTCTCTCCTTCTCCTTCATTCTCATTTCAATTTCTCGATCTGGTGCTTGCTGTACTCGTACATGGTATCAGAGCAGCACATTGATCGCTCTGAAGTTTTTCTTCTTCAACCTGAGACGGATCCAGCGTAATGGAAGAAAGAATGAACAGTTCGATTGAACAGATCCTGGAGTCGCTCACGAGTAGCAGATGCTTCAGATCCTCTTTATGTTCATACATCAGATCATCCAGGTATGATCATCTCCTCCAAATTTAGCAGATCTGGTATCCAAACCTGGAAAAGTAGTCCTGATAGTCTTGATGGCAAAGAATAAGCGAGGATTGATAAATGGTGAAATCATTAGATTGGATAACGATGAGAAACAAAGCAAAGCTTGGGATAGGTGTAATGGTTTAGTAATGTCCTGGTTACTAAGCGCATTAGACAAGGATCTATGTGAAAGTCTGGTATATAGTAGAGCAGCTAAAGAAATCTGGGACAGTCTGCTTGAGAGGTTCGATCAAATTGATGGAACCAGCCATTTTAATCTGAAAAAGGAACTTTGCAATCTCGAACAAGGATCTAATAGTGTCAGTGTGTATTTCACCAAATTCAAGAGAATTTGGGATGAGCTCGGTTCAGTGGTTAATTTGGCTAGTTGCAAATGTTGTAAGTGTGGTAATGCAGATAAAATAAAGAAAAGCCTTGAAGAAGATAAGCTACTCGACTTCCTGATGGGGTTAAATGAAGTTTTTATCAATATAAGGGGGAATAATCTGATGATGAAACCTATTCCTTCAATGGAGACTGCTTACTTTCTAGTTCTTCCAGAAGAAAGCCAGAGAGAAAGCGGGAAGAAAAAGAGAGGTGAAGGTGAATCAAGCAGTTTTGCTAATGTTGTTGATAACAATTTCAGACCACAACAAGAACTTAGGTGGCAATAGAACACAGGAAAGAAAATTCGTGAGATCTGCACCTTCTGTGGTAAACAAGGACATCAAGAAGAGAAGTGTTATGCCAAACATGGCTATCCTAATGGATGGAAGTTTGGCAAGAACAAAAGGTTAGCAGGAAATGTTGCATCTGCTAAAACAGACAATGAAGGTCTTAACCTGCCACGAGATCAAATCAGCATGTTAATTGGCTATCTTCAAAAGATGAATGAGAAACAGGAAGAAGTTCATACTTGCAACTTTGCAGGTATTAAAGCTTCCTCTTCTAAGCCCTTACATGAAAGCTTGATTACTTCTATGAATGGTGTTCAACTGTAGGCAGAGAAGTGGATTGTTGACACTAGGGTCACAGATCACCTCAGTGGCAACAAAATTTTGTTCAGTGATGAAGTCATTCTTGAGAAAGATCATGTTGTATTTATGCCTGATGGGAGAACTCAAGTTATCATATTTAAAGGAGATGTTCTACTTAAAGGAAGTTTTAAACTAAAAGATGCACTTTATGTTCCAAGTTTCGAACATAATTTGTTATCAGTTAGTAAACTTCTTCAGCAGATTGAATGCAAAATGATCTTTAACGAGAATTGTTGTACTTTGCAGGACCAACAATTGAGTATTGAAGTCAAAATAGCCAAGGAGTTAAATGGGCTATACATTATGGACGTTACAACTCTGGGATATTTTTTATAGCAACAAAAGGAGAAAAGGATGAAGAGACGAAGCTGTAATCTAGCTCATATCAAAAAATGCCTATATTGGCATAATAGGATAGGGCATATTCCTCTTTCAAAACTCAAAGAGTTGAGTTTGATACAGAATAATGATGTTACAGACATTTTTGTTTGTGATTCTTGTAATAAATCCAAAGGGTGGGGCTGCCCAAAAAATTCCGAAACCGCGGTATTCGACCGAAACCGAAGTGAACCGTACCGGTTCTTGCGGTATGGTTAACCGAACCGTGTAAATTGACCGGTTTCGGTTTCGGTAACAGTATTGAATTTTCCAGAACGGTTAACCGATTATATGAACAATGAAAAACTTCAAATATTAATGCTCACTTTATATAATAATTAATGCTAGCTATTGAGGGAATATACATATTGTAGGATCGGGTGGCTAACTCAAACCAACCAAAGGTGTGAGTCTAAGAGTTGGTTTGACTCAATCAGCCTTTGTAAGTGAGAAACACTCTGTGATGTAGAGGCACTCAATCGAATTGTTTAAACTAAGGGTGCGGAAGACTTTGAGGTAATTGAAACGAAACGATGTGGAAAGGAAAGAAGGACTCTGTGGAACTCAGCAGAATACACAAATAAACTATTTCATTTCCTGGTCAAATAAAACAACTTACAAATGTGCACTAAGTAGAAGGGATCTACTTAGCGGTTTTTCACTTACTCACCCAATACACTTTCTGATCAGATCAATGGTAAGCGTAGTGAAACTAGGATCTTCCTAGGCAGAGTCTATCTAAATGTACTAACTAACTTGGTACATCTCTCTCTCTCTGGCTTACAAAGCAATTCTTTCTCTCTCTCTAAGCTCTGAAATATTCCTCAATGAAAGCACGCTTGAAACTAGCTATTACATAACCTATTTATACTAGCATTACAAACGGTAGGTCGAAGGAGTTAGTTCCGAAAATACCGGAACTAACTTAGTGGGCAACGTCCAACGTCTTTGAGTGGACTCTTTACTTGGGCCGTGAACTTCGGGTGTTAAGGGAGGACTTTATGACTGTTGTGGCGTTAAGGCATTCCCGAGTTGACTCCTTATTAATCGCAACAGCACGGGAGAGTCTGTGACGGCTCCTTACTTTCGTGGACTCCATTGAAGTGGCTCACTCTTTGTATCTGACTAAAGATGATTGACTCTGTCGAGGTGATTGGCTATCTCTGCAACACTCTGATGTCCCAACAGTTTCCCCCTTGTTGCTGATGATAGCAAACCTCCGTGAATCCCGATGGAGTCAATCCTGAGACAGAAACACAAAGAACTAGGGGAACCGACCCTGTCAAAGTTCCCCCTTAATAGCAGCAGTAGTAATTGAGTTCAAGGACTCCATTTAGGTTCCCCCTTAATCGTAGAAGGACTCCAGGCAAGCGAATAATGAATAGGCAGTGTAACAGGCATAATAAGGCATATTAGATAAAGCAGTTATAGTACTAGACCACACGGTCCAGCAGCAGAGATCCGAAAGCAGTTTAAAGCAATAACAGAGTCACCCGTACACCAGACGGGATTCACCGCTTCCCCCTTTTGCTTTCATCAGAGGGAAGCCCATAGTCACAAAGAGTTAGTCAAAAAGATTCACACACAAACCAGTAAAAAGTGTTTAGAACTTTAAAACAGCCTAAGTCCTAACACTACACACACATATACGTCATGGCTAAGGAGTTGGGGTCAGGGAGGCTTGGATATCAAGGAGTTGTTCTTGCAAGGCCGCCACAGTCGTCTCTATCCCAGCGAGTCTGTCCATCATCCGCGTTTGGCCCTGAATCAACTCTGCTGCCTACGCGAGGAGTCGCTCCACTTTCTTCAGGAGGGGTAGGAGAGAAGCTTGAGGGACTGCCTCTTGAGAAGCGGAAGTTCCCGCCGTCGTTGGAGTTGATGGTGGGGGCAGCAGCTTGGATTTGTCGATAGATGTCAGCCGATTCAGATAGCGGAGGTTGATGGTGTCTGCCTCTTCGATGGACTCTGGCGTCGATGTCGCCAGGGGTACCTGAAAGAATTTGAGAATCCGAGGCAGCCAGAACACATACCCCAGGGAGTGTTTCGGGGTGTCGACAGACTGGGCTAAGTGATGGAGAACAATGTGGGCCAGATTAATGGAATGACGGCAGAGGCGGATCCAAAGGGGGGGCCGGGGGGGCCGAAACTTTTGAAAATTTGTCAAATGCTCTTATAAATTTTTAAAAAAGTACAAAATGACTTAATATTTTAAAGAGTGACAGTGTCAAAAAAAAATTTTGCCCCCCGAGACAAAGCTCCTGGATCCGCCATTGAATGGCGGTTGATAATGCAGTACATTATGGTGAGGTCCAAGCAGTTGACCATGAGATTTCCTTCTTTTCGGGGGATAATGTTTTTGATGACTAGTATGTGCAGGAGTTGGTGTAGAATGTAGAGATCGCCACGGGGTATTGGGGAGCCAATTTTTTTCTTTGAGGAGAAAAAGCGGTAGATTTTATTTTGTGGGACCCCGGGGATTTCAGGAAGGACTCCTTTCTCATAGAAGGACAGGCCAGTAGCAGGGACTCCAAGGATTTGGGACAATTTTTCAAGATTAAAGAAGATGGGGGTGGAATTAACAAAAGATTGTGCGGCACCGTTTCTGATAACAAGATTTTGAAAGAAATCGACAGACTCTTGGGGATACCACTCCGTTATCTCACAGAAGAGGTGTTTCCACCCTTGAACCTCTAGCATGGTTACTAACTCCCCTAGGTTTGAAGATAGAGCCCATGAGAAATCGAGGAACTTACCCCTGACGATATTTCGTTCTGAAGCGGGGTCACCGAGCATGTAGCGCTGGTAGAAGGGGTCTATCTTCGCACATCTCCGATGCGGCTTGGGAGGTTTCTGGTCTCTGGTTGAGGTGGCGCCAGTAGATGTATCGTGACTAACGGTGGGCAGTTCTTGTACCGGTGAAGATTCGCCGGAACCAGAGGAGACTGGTTGGGCCTTGACAGAAGAACGGAGAACTCTTTTGGCTGTGGGTCGAGTGGAGGTTTGAGCTTTTCTCTTGCGGGGTTTAGGTTTAGGCGATTTGGGAGGTGTTGCGGATTTTGCGGGAGATGCCGGTGGGGTGGGTGTTGAAGATTTATTGGGTGGGGCTTGTGGTTGATCAGTAGTTTGGGTGTCGGCAGGAGGGTTTTGATCTTGTGGTGGTGGGGATGGTGGCAGGGTTTGTAGCGGGGTGACGTCCTCAACATCTGTTTCAAGGATGTCGGTTTTTGCGGCAGACGGTGGTGTTTGATGGGGATGTATCACGGGTGGTTGGTGGTGGTGTGGCGGAGTGCGTGGGGGATGAGGTAGCAGTGGTTTTAGTGGGAGAGTGAGTGGTGGTGGCGGTGGTGGTGGTGGTGGTGGTGAGTGGAGATGGGTTTGGTGTGGCCATTGATTGGAGGTACGCCTGAAGGCGGATGGGATCTTGGAAGATATCGGCCGGGATGTTGATACCGTTGAGATTAATGCCTGCCATTTGGAGATTGTAGTATACTTGGGTGGAAAGGGGATGGAAGTGAGAGAGATGGAGTAGATGGGTGATGGATATAAAGGCTGGATAGTCTGCGGAAGTTGCAGAGATGGCGTGTGTCAGGTGCGATAAATGAGGGAACGGCAAGGGTTAGCTAGATTAACGGCGAGGATTAAGGCGGGGTTGGTTTGGATAGATGACGTGGGTGTGTAGCGCCAGAATTATAGACGTTCTAAGCAGTAAAACACATTTCACAGATTCAAGTGCAAACAAAGACATACTCGATGAGACATGAGGGAGTACCTGCTGAAGATTGCGGTAGGGGCAAGGAGATGCGACCGTCTAGGTAGACGGAGTCAACCCGATTGCTGATCGCAGTGCTTCAAATCGTGCTGTAGACAAGGGTTTAGTAAAGATGTCTGCAAGTTGATCTTCTGTGGGCACAAAGTCAAGTGGGTGAGCTTTTTCTCGACACAGTCTTTCAAGAAGTGAAAACGAATTTCATATGTTTTGGTTCTGATGTTGGACTGGGTTTTTTCGGATATTTTGAGGTGCTTTTATTGTCACAGAAATTAGGATTTGTTTCTTGGGTGACATGATTCTTGAAGTTGTTGTTTTCATCCAAAGGAGTTTGGGAGCAACAGCTGCAGCCAGAGACATACTCTGCCCTCCGCTGTAGAGAGTGCTACAGAGTTCTGTTTTTTGGAGGACCATGAAACAAGGCAAAGACCCAGAACTGTGCATTCCTGAAGTACTCTTTCGATCTTGGAGAGAACCACCCAATCAGAGTCACTATATCCAGATAAAGTGAAAGTAGGAGATCATGGCCATAGATATAGTGTACTTGTACCTTTAAGATAACGGAAGATACGCTTGACTGTTTTGAGGTGTGACTGCTTTGGTGCTGCTTGGAATCGAGCACAGAGACAGACTGCGTGAAGAATGTCGGGGCGACTGGCAGTTAGGTACAAGAGGGATCCTATCATTCCTCTATATCTGTGGCATTGACACCGACTCCGTCATCCGATGAAGTTTGGCAGATGTACAACTTGGTGTGGACATATCTTGGCATTTTGAAGTTGTACTTGTCAGGAGTTCCTTGATGTACTTTTGTTGATGGATCTTGATCCCTTCCTTTTCTTGTTGAATTTGTAATCCTAAGAAGAATTTGAGCTCACCTAACTCATTCATGGAAAACTCTTGCTTCATGAGGTTAGCAAAATGGTCACAGAGGGTGTTACTTGTAGAGCCATAAATGATACATCAACATAAATCTTGTACTAAGTAAGTCATGCGATATGAGTGAAGAATGAGAGCGTTTTATCTCTACGGTACCTCGAGAAAAACCATTTTGCAATAGATATGTAGACAGTCTTCCATACCAGGCGCGCGGAACTTGTTACAATCCGTAAAGGGCCTTACGCAGTTTGTAGACGTAGTCGGGATGGACGGAGTCTGTGAAACCTGGGTTTTGCACGACGTAGACTTCTCTATCAATATAGCCATGGAGGAAGGCTGTCTTGACAATCCATTTGATATAATGAAACCTTTGAATGCAGCAAACACAATTAACATGCGAATTGCTTCAAGACGAGCTACCGGTGCGAAGGTTTCATCATAGTCAATCCCTTCTTCTTGATTGTCGCCCTGGACTGAAATACTCCTAACCTTAAAAACTCAATTAAATGATATACTAATGATCTAAGATGGTTATTAAACATCTTAACACTATTGAGGAACAATCTAAAAGATCTCAACAAGGCAAAACATGCCTTAAGATCGGTAAAGCCAAAAATGAGCTTTAAAGCACCATAAAGATTGTATGACCTCAAAAAGGATCCAAAGTGGATTCCTAGGTATTTTAATGAAGTAAGGAACACAAAAAAACTATTCTCAAAGAAAACTAAGCTCAGAAACACTCAGTGACACAAAATGTGCCCTGATCACCTTAAAGCACGTTTTTGTGTATGAGCTCTAAGATAATGACTTTTTGTCATTTTAAGACTGGAGTATATCATTTAAATCATTAATTTGACATGATAGACTATATTTTAAAGTCTAAATCCAAGTTTGAAAATAAAAATTCAAAAATGACAGTTATTTGTGAATAGTACCCAAATAGTGCATTTTCTAAGCAAAATTGACCAAGTTGACCAATGGTCAACTAAATGACCCTTCTAACCCTTAGGCTTTCGGCAGGCAAGGTGGGAAGACAGCACACATCATTAAGTGCTAATATCTATATTAAGTGATGAATCATCATTTTACTATAGCAAAAGTGACTTTTTCAATCATTTAAGCTCTTATCTTGCATTTCCCTTGCCTCCTGCCCCATCCAGCCGAGCCCTCTGAGTTCCTAAACTCTCCCAATCTGTGTTCTTGAGTTAGGAAGGCAATTCAATCCATTAAGCTCCTAAGGTAATGATTTAAGGCATATTTAGCTCTTTTCTTCATCTCTTCATTACCTACACTTGGAGCTCATCATCTATCACTTCCTATGGTTCATTCTCAGTGTTCTAAGGTTAGAACAAGATCCAATCTCGGCTGAAGCATGTATAGGGGTCATGGTTTCCCAAATTTGCATTTTAAGGTAAAAATATACCTTAAGCTTCTCTACTTTGCATCCGGTTTTCTCCTTCTGATTTTTGTGAGTTTATACACTCATAATCTTCATATTTACATGTTCAATCAGTTGGTTAACCATTTGGAGCAAGGGTGGCCGAAATCCAATGGAAATACTCTTCTTTAAGGCATTTTGCCAAGGTAAAACCTATACCACAGCAGCTTGTTGTTGTCTAAGTGTTTCCTATGTTTATATGGTGAATTTACACCTTGTGGTGTGTTTAATTCAGGCCGATTTCATTAGGAACCTTCCACATTTTTAAGGTGATTTTTGCCTTAAATCTTACATTAATTGTTCTTTATGGTTAAGCTCAAGCTTGGAGTATAACCATATCTTGTTTTGTGTATTAAACATGTCTAAATGATGTGGTGAATTTTCCTTCAAGCTGTCGAGTTCATACAAGGATAATCAGGTATAAACACCTTAAACTTATGATTTTATGTTATTCTTAGCATATAAATAATGTGCCGAGAGTGAAATCATATATATGGGTTATATTAACCTAAGAATGGAAAAATGGCTAAGAATAATTAAGCTAGTCATTTAAGTGATTTAATTAACATAATGGTCAAATTATGACATTATGTGGAAAAATAATTAAACTATGGTGAGGCCGTGAGCTTATGTTATATTGTTGAGCAATTTATGTGTAATTTTATGCTATAAAGCAAAGTTGTAATAAGGCCATGTCATTAGGCCATTTTAATTTAATTTAAAGCTTATTTAGTTAAGTTTATGCTTATAAATTAAATTGGGGTCAAACGGTAATTACTAGCATTTTATTAGGGCCCGTGGGCTTAATTTAGAGGAACTTAGGGTTTTTAAATGAATTTAATAAAAATTATAACATTTTATAAAGCTTTGTGACAAAAAAATTGTAAAAATAGAAAACTAGGTTATGTTTTGTAATTACCGAAAGGTTTGGGTCCAATTTGGTATTAGAAGTCAAAGTTGACTATATAGGAGACTTTGACCAAGTTTGGTGAATTTAAGGAATTAAAATACTACCTTATATTAAGATAGTAATTAAATTGTAAAAGATTTATAAGTCTTGGGGTGGTATTGTGATTTCCGAAACTAGGGGTACTAAATGGAGTTAGTACAAACCTTAGATTATTAGGAATTTTTAGAAGTTGGTTTGGGTAAATTTGGAGTTTATATGAATTATCTAGGTATAATATAAGATATTTCATAACATTGTTACAAATGGGTAACAAAGGTGGTAAAACCGAGATTTAGAGAAAATATAAGGTTAGTAATGATATTTATAACCTTTTGGTATAGTTTGGTAATTTTTGGAATTATATATGAGGTTTTATGAAGACATATGTATAATATATAGTTTTGATGATATTTGAAACTATATGTTATTAAATGGGGTTATTTGGTGATTATAAGAAGTTAAGTAGTGGAAACTTAATTTAAATAGACCATGGGGTCTGTTCGGTTATTTTGAGAAATATAACCATGGGTTATAATTATATTAAGGATTATAATATAAGGTATATATTATAAGTGTGACAAGGAAATATATTTTGGGGTTGATTTGTAAATTATGGAAGTATAGTGGAGAATAATAAATACCAAGAATTTTAAGGGCTGTTTGGTATTTTATTAACAATATATAACTATAGGTTATAATTGTTTTAATGACTTAAATGTCATAATATATGTTATATAACTATAATATAACATTATATAAATTATGTGGTGGATTTTATAAATATTTGAGAAATATAGGTGCTGTTCGGAAATACAACTACTTTTGAATGAAATTTATAATATGGTTTTCAATGTTATAAGAGTTATAACATTTATAATATAAGAGGTATTCATTAAAAAGAATGAATATATATTATAATGACTTACCATATAATAAATAATCCTATAATGCATTTATATAAATAAATATATGTTATAGTGTGGAAAATATAATATAGTACAAAAACTATATATTACCACAATTAAAATGATATGAGATAATGGGAAAAGAATTATAAATATTAGTTATGGAATTCTAATGTTAAGAGTGTACATGAAATAATAAGGATTTATATAATTCAAAGTATTTGTACACGAATTATACTACTTAATCTTGGAAAAACAAACCTTAGAAAAATAAATACTAAGGTGAGATGTGTAATACATGATTAAGATTATACATGCAATATAGTGATAAACTATATCATATACAAGGTATATTAAACTACATGCGATAATAAACGTTAAAGTTAAGTGTATTAATATATTCGACGTAACCACGCATGTGATATAGCGTTTTCCTAATCCCGAGTTAAACCGAAAACCCGACAAACGTTAATAGTTAACAGCGGGGAATAAACCGGAGTAGATTAATAACGGTACGGGGTGCCGAAGTGTATTGTTATTATGAGATGCTGATGCATAGTGTGATGCATATTAATAGATTGTTAGAGGCGTCTCGAGGATCTCCAGAGATTTTAGCTGATTCATACTCCACCGTAATACAATCCGGGTGAACGGTATGTTATTTATGTGGCTTGATTGTCTCTGAGGATTTCCTCAGTTCAGACATTGTGTGAAAATCTGTGTTAAGATTGAATGTCTGCTTGTGTGAATTAATGTGCTTGAGTTGTGTATTAATGCTGCTTATTATTATTACTGTTGAACGATAACAGTACAGTTCGTATATATGAACATATTATAAAACGAACTAGCGGCAGTGATGCTATCTTATATGTGTAATATAAGGAACGTAAGTAAAACGTTGTAGCATTAAGATAATAAGATATATATATTATCTGAGACTTATATACGGAGCCTTGGCCTTTTCTAAACGCCGCTCTTGTATCTAACACTGGATCCCGAGTTGACATACTCAGGATTGGACTAACGACCTTAGTCTGCTGTGTTAGGAAAAATAATAAAACAAATGCGATGGTATAGATCAGTTTATCAAGAGGATGTGGCTCTTGCTGTGAACTGTGATCCATTAACGATACTAGGATACCGTGTGGTAACCGTAAGTATCTGGATAAATTTCCAACGGACTACAGACGGTTCGTAGGTCGGAGACTCTACCGCTGGAGTGGCTACTGCCGTGTGTGACTCGCCATAGGCGATGAGTAACTTAGAGACACGTTGTTCTAACGAAACGTTGTCATCAGACATGACTGAACAATTACGAACGACTATATTAGCTCGTACATTAGGCGAACATTATTTGGGCTTGCATGCCAAAGACGGGAATTTATACTTGTTTATAGTCCTCGTTGTTTCGCCTTGTTGTTCATTGGTTATGCTTTGTGATTATGTGTGGTATGTTGGTGATGTTGATTAAATGAGTCGTTGTACTCATATGTGTGTTGTGAATTGGATTAGTTGAATCATTGTGTTTATATCTTTGTTGTGAACTGGATGAGTCGAGTCGCTGTGCTCGTGTGTGGATTATGGTGGATTGTTTTGGTCGAGCGAGTCGACGTACTCAACTATAAACTATTAAGTGTTTGTTGGATTGGAGTCTATGTACTCATATAAGTGTTGTAACGCTTTCAGTGGTATATTACGATGCGATGTGTGAAGCCGGGGGCTTGTTTACTATTTGAGTTCACTGCAATATATATTGTTGCTTTACAGTTATTTATATTAAAACTATCTGCATGAAAATGAATTGCATGCTCTCGACCAATTAACTGAGGGTCCGAGGGGGCATGACAGTCATGTAGTAACATACTCAGCAGGGGCTGATTCCATACCACAAACAAACATTTTTGCAGGTATGCAGCTTCCGGTGTCAACAAAGAGAGGGACGCGCTGGGTAGTTTGGTTACAGTTATCTAATTATGCACTGTTGCATTTTGATACGAACCTAGAAACGTGTATAGGATTTGGATACTTAGAATGCTCACTGTGAATGTATTTTATATTGGTTTGGGAAGTGTAGATCTATCTCTTGTTGTCACTGTGGGAAAATGTTTCGTATTGAGATTATAACAGTAAGCATGTTATTACTCGTATGGGCGAGTAAGAACGGTGACACCAGTAGTGCAATTGTTGAGATTACCGCTGCGATTTCATTGTTAATTAAGTTGATTAGGAGCCGAATAGAGTAGGGGTGTTACAAAAGTGGTACCAGAGCGGAGTACCGCTCTGATGACAAGAGATAGTAGGATTTATACAGTGAGCATAGGTTATGGGAATATGGGAAACGTTGTGAGGATACGTGACCTTGCGGGGTTGTTGCAATGATTAAGACTTGCACACCATAACCGTAGAGGCACTTCAATATTAAAAGACCAAGACTGCGGTATTAGACCGAGTAAAGGTCTAACCCGTCCTCTTGACATATGTCAGGAAGAGGTCAGGGTAATAGTACTAAAGAAGAACACGGAGCAGCGGAAGGCGGTGAAGGTCCAGCAACCCCAAGTAACGCGAAGACGGTATGAACCGCTCGCACTTGATGGGAGAGTATCCCGGGAAATTTGCAAGGGTACCCCACCCGCCGCAGCCCGTACCTAAAGTACTAGCTAGTGAGTCAATGAAATGAGAAACACCACGGAGATAACTCTCCTGATCGGGAAGACCCGATGTGGATGCTATGAGGATTATGTTAGATATGGAAAATAAAACTTTAAGTTGTGATGAGTTGTTTAGGACCGGGGGTCCTGGTAGTGACATAATGTCTACCATACGAGTACCAGATGAATACTAAACCAAGGTTGAGGAGATAATTCCCGTAGGACTAATGGGGCTAGCTTGCTATAAGCAAGGCAACCCTGTCTTACATCCAAGAAAGCACTGGTTTGTGCGCTTGGGGGAAAAGAGATAGAAATGATGAGTAATAAAAAGATTTACGAGATATGTAACAGACGGAATGGATGACCTTTTAGAAGTCTCACCCGAAGCGAGTAACTCTATCCATGTAATCCTGAAGGTTCATGAAGGCCTGACATGCATGAAGAGAGATCCTGAGAACTGTAGGAACTAGAACTCGCTAAGTTGCTATCATGCAACGCCTCGAGAGGGGAGTAAGACCCTACTACCACGATAAATTTGTGGAAACGGGTACGGGAGTGAGACTGCATTGGGTTACAAAAAAAAAACTTCTTTGAAAGGAACCGAAGCCCAATTAGGGATTAACACTGCACTGACACACCATACAGGTGGCTCAGTCTGCATGGCGCACTTGCCACTGCAAGTGCCACATTAACCAAAGTATTAAATTTCAACCTGCATTGCGCACTTGCTACAGCAAGTGCAGCAACGGTGACATCCATAAAGGACCGAGTGGTCCAGGCAGTTACCAATAAACACTAAACTTTTATGTGAGTACGTATGCAAAAAAAAAAGGACCTAGCCTGTCTGACCATAAAACAAAAAAAAGAATATACCATTTAGTTGAATTTAAAAAGGGAGTACGTGAGAATAACTGTAATTAGTGCCTACAAGCCTAAACCCAGAGCTGGTATGGACATTAAACGCCAATTAATACCGGTGGGAAGTGTCGAGTCTTCAGGACCAGCATAACCATATTTAGGGAATGCGCGACACTTGTGGTTTAACCACTACCGTTAAATATTGCGAGAGGGCAAGATGTGAGTTAACAAGCCAAGACTTTAAATAAAACCTATCCAATTGGGTAGATGAAAATAACAGACAAATGCCGTTATGGCAAACTATTTTGTAGTTGTAAGAAAAGTATAGGCAGGTGAAAACGTGCAATAAAGGGGCCAATGTAATGCCCGCACCACACACACCAGGGGTGTTGTAAATCCATAATGCTGCTAGACTCCCGTATGGAGGGCAGTGGATATTAATTGAACAGTGAATCCGCCTGAGGACGGAAGGTACCGTTACCTCGAAAAGGATGGAGGAACTATAAGTTGAATAAGAGTAGAAACTACACAATGTAGAGCGGCGATGAACGGAACCCACTAAATTGTGAGTATCCAATTATAACCTTAGAGGAAAATATAAAAAAAAACCAACTAGGATTAAATTAAATAGCAGGACCAACAATCATTTAACTATCAGAATAAATATTGAGCTTGAATATTGTATGGCATAGGCCTACGGAAGGATACCCTTAGTACCACCAAGATGACCCAAAACTAGAAGAACAAAAGTGACCAATCACAAATACTGATTATTATCAGGCTAGATAAGGACTACCATGAGACAGGGGGAAAACACAAGGTGTCAAACTTTATCATGGAGTCCAGAATACACCAGAGGGTGTAACCCAATAGATTGGGTGTAGTTTGAGAACTTAAAACTCATATCTGAAGACGTTAACAGCCTAGGAGTGAACGGGAGAAATAGTAAGTAGTTACTGATCCCCACTCACGGATACCAAATGACGAGCATGTGGAAACCAGTATTAGGGCGATAATTCGCAAGTACCTACCTTGGAGAAGGTAAGCAAAATATACATTAATAAAAGAACCCAAAGAACCCTCTAGGGCCATTCTGACATTAAAGGTTAAGAATTGGGCAGAGTATAGTTACTTCTGCATAAATTACCGGGGCTAAGAGTACGATAACCACCAGGTACAAACACTACAAATGCACTAAATGAGACATGGGACGATCACACTCTTAGGAGTTTGTGAGCCTGACAACTTGTATTAAGATTAGTTGGGTAAGTAGTAATGTATCAGTATGATACCCCATGTATGTAAACGAGTGGTGTGAGAACCCAGGAGGTAGACAACTCAGTGTCTAAGTCAGTGAATGGAATTCTGACTAGGTAAATCATGAATTGACGAGAGAGATCTCAGTCCAACCAACAAGGTTGGGAAAATCAAGTATAGCTTGAAAAAAAAAACATAAGATCACAACCCCATAGTGGATAAGTTAGAACAAAAGTTTTGGAGATTTAAGTAAACAAGGAAGCCAAGGCCTATTTTATGGTAAAGGCGAGGTGAACCCACAAATGAGAAAAGGAATTGGGATATTTTAGGAAACTATGTAGAATAACCTTGGTAAGACAAAAGATGCCACCCAAAAAGGGGGCACAAAAAGAGTTATACATTGCGCTAAGGGCGCTGCGATGAGGTCACATTAAACAATAATAACCACATGCTCAAGCTATAGAAACGTTAGTATGTTAGTACCAATTAGGGCTGGACAGAAAACGAATGCCAAGCTAAAGCCCACAGTCGTACTGCATGTTGTTGGGCAAAATAGTGGTTAAACTATCTTGCTAACTATGGGCAGTGAACCCAATCATTGTAGTACAACAAGGTCGTATCCACAGGGACTTCGTAACTGTCTAGCTAATTATAAGCTTAGTAAATGTGCAAGAGGATATATACAAAAGTGCATAAATGTAAACTGGGGTTTTTGGGATTTTAGCTGACAGATGGAAAATAAAGGAAAGCAGTAAAACTAGACTAACTAATCTAGGATAGGTGTAGCTCGGGATGGATATTTGCACCCGTCCTCCCTTTACTACCAATGGTCAATTCTCGAACTCATGGCTAAACAACGGGAACACTAAACTAACTAATATCCTAATCAAGGTCTACTAATCCTAACCAACAGAATGGAACCTGGTGGATCTTCCAAGTACCTAGTCAATTGATGGCATTAAGCACAAATTCCCCTAAGTTGCAGTGTAGTCAATCGCGAATCCTCGATATTAGAATGCACTGATTCAGTCCTCACGGTCTAGATTTCTATCTCAGAATCACATGTTGACAGAAATCCACAATAATGCTCAACTAATCGGTAGGCCAAACCAACCAGTTTAACACATAGTGCTAATTAATCAGCAACCTAGAATCTATCTCAGAATCTCATTTCAACAAATTCAAGGTAAACCAACCAATTTCACACAAAGATAACAAATTGGGCAAAACCCTCAACAAATCCCCAAATCATGGGTGACAAGTTCAAGAGCCACAAACACACAATCGTTATCGGTATTCAGCACACGAACTGAAATAAAACCATAAACGAGTTCAAGAATCTACAACAGAGTTTAGGGATTTTGGGGCAAAATCCCCAAATCCCAAGCTACAAGGAGACTACTCAAGCATTGAAGCTACAAAGGAGAGAAAGGAGGAAGAAATAGCCATTAATGGAGGTGGTTGAGCTCTTGAATGAGGTGAGATCCTCTCCTCTTCCTTCTCTTCTCTTCTCCTCTCTTTTTCTCTTCTTCTGTCGCCTCTACCGTCGCCTGGAGTCAAGGTCTCGACCTCCTTCTCTTTCCTCTCTTTTTCTGCTTTTAAAATCTAAAATCTGGGCAAATTTTGCGACCGACCGACCCACCCTGGGTCGGTCCCGTGGGTCGGTCGAGTCCCGAAGCAATTTCGGGGCCGAAAACGCGTTTTTAAGTCCGACCGACCCACCCATGGGTCGGTCGGTGGGTCGGTCCTATAGGCAGGCTAACTTCAAAATGTTGTATCTTCTTCGTTCTAGCTCCGATTTTGAATCCGTTTGCGCCCACGCGTTGTCTCTTCATCTACTTTACTCCTATCTTGGTTATTCCTCCTGTTTAAATAATAAATGTGTAAGACACCAATGAAACATAAAACTAGAGGAAAACAAGCCAGAGTGGAGAAATGAGCATGAAAAGTGTTGATTAAACATATGAAATACTCCCCTAAAACATGCTCATTTAGACACTCATCACACCCCCACACTTACCTTTTTGCTTGTCCTCAAGCAAAACCAAGCCCCCAAGCAAGTAAGGAATGCTCAAGACTAACAAATACTAACATGAATTGTAGGATAGGAGAATAAGCAAAAAGTGATTAAAACCTTTGAGGAGTGTGAACCATCTCTTAGTGGTGGCATGGGTGTACTTAGGGGAAAAACAAAAACTAGAGTTTCGGGGTATGATCCGGAGTGCTTCAAAGTTCTAAAGATTAGGTAACTTGGAGAGCTTTTACCATGGCCAACTTCTCTCAAGAATGGGCATTGAGAAGAAAACAAAAGGACAAATAGATTTATGCATTTGTTTCACTTTTGCATAAGAGATGAGGAGATAAAATTTTGGCATCAAGCCTTTGCATTTAAGAACACTCAACTCTCATTATTGGTTACCAATGGCGTCTCACAAGTCCCTTAAAGGATTTTCACGAAGAAGCACCCCTTAGCAATCCCTAAGAAAGAAGACAGAAGGAACCCCAAAGCAATAAAAATCCAACCATACAAGATCACTTGGCCACACCGCATGTAAAATGCTCCTCAAAAGCAATCAAAATGAAAAATTTAAGCATTTATCCCACAATTCATAACAGTATTTGTTCTTAATGAGAACAACTCACAACACAAAGGTCCAAGTTTTTTATTTTGGACAATCGCTAGATAAGTATGAAGTATTAAGCATTTAAGCACACAATTCACCGAAAAGGTCACTCCCCCACACTTAAATTGAACAATGTCCCCAGTGTTCACCAATCAAAACCGGGGAAGGTTCCAGAAGACCTTTGCGGGAAGCAGACAAAAGAGAAAACACATGGGGGCACAAGCAAGCATTATAGCACAGAAGCTATCCCCAGCAGAAGAATGCCTTAGAATCAAAATGAAGGAGAAGTGAGAGACACAAAATTAAAAGAAACTAGTACTCCCCTGGGATTTTTGCTTGCATTGAAGGAACTCCCCCACACTTGAGTTTTAGCCTCAATTAGCGTAGCTTGGTTGCGGTGTGGAAACTAAGTTGCACCTACATAAAACACTAGAAGCAACCAACTACAAACGGGGTTAAAAGTTAGCAAAAACAAAATCAAAGGAGAACTTGACAAATTAAAATAAATAAAAATGAAAGAAAATCATCCGGGTTGCCTCCCAGGAAGCTGCCCATCTTTAAGGTCTTTAGCTAGACCATACCACATGGAAGTCCTCCAGGATCAAAAATGAATGTTGAAGTGGGCTTCAACGAGTGGGTTGGGCGGGCATCATTTTTCTTTGAAGAACGACCCAGAATTTTTGGTTGATGATCCTTGGTGCGAGAATCATCTTGTGGTGGAGACTCCTCTGCAAATTTAAGGACAAAGACATCCTTATCTTCATTTAGCGGTGCATGAAGAACTCCGGGGTGGACTTTGTCTTCTATTTCCGATCCAGGATCAAATGGGAAGGTGACCTCCACACTTAGAGGGTGGACTTTATGCTTCCACCTTACATCATTGTTGCACAAGTGGGGAAGGCCTTGATCCTCCAGGTGAAGATCAAAGTATGGTGGCTCCTCCTCCTCAAATTTGAGGATGTAAACATCCTCATCTTCATTGTGAGGCTCATAGGAAGAGCCTTGATGGAAATCAACTTCAAAGGGAGGTGGCTCCTTGAAGTTGATTGTAGCACTCTCCTCTGATGACTCAGAGGGAGGCGGTGTCTCCTCCTTCTCAAAGTTGAAGATGTGATCATACTCATTGTATTGATGAACAAGGGAGGGGGGACAACTTTGTGGTTGACTTCAGAGGGAGGAAACTCCATGAGGTCAAAGTGGAAACTCTCTTCTGACGAGTTGTCTTCATAATCAAGATGGTGGTTGTTTGACAGTGTACTCTCTGGCTCAAACAAGGGAGGAGAAGGAGAGAAACTCAAATCTTCAGAAGGCTGCTCCATCTCATGAACTATTTCGGTCTCAAGTTGTTGCGATATATGATCTAGCTTAGCTTGAATTCTCATGTTGATGGATTCTTGTTCAGCGTTGAATTTCATCCATTTGGCAATCTCTACAGTGGTCACTGAGATGAGTTCTTCCATGAGACCCTCCAATCTAGAGATTGCAACCGGGCATTGTGAACACTCATGGTCTCCTCCACATTCTTGGCACACAATCCATGGTTGGTATCTTGAGATAAAATCTACCATCAAGTCCTCCAACCTAGAGCTTCCAACCTGACATTGAGAACTGTCATGGTTTCCTCCGCATCTCTCACACACAAACCATTGATTGTAGTTTTCTTGGGCATAAGAGTAGTCATTCCAACCATCAGCTGGATCATAATAACCATCCATCAGCTTAAAGTTCCTACAAAGAAAAGAAAAAAAAAATTTATACACAAAAGGGCAAATAAGGAAATGAAAAATCTGCACGAAAACTAAAAAGATAATTAACCAGATAATTGGACCGAAGTCCCCGGCAACGGCGCCAAAAACTTGTTGGGCAAAATAGTGGTTAAACTATCTTGCTAACTATGGGCAGTGAACCCAATCATTGTAGTACAACAAGGTCGTATCCACAGGGACTTCGTAACTGTCTAGCTAATTATAAGCTTAGTAAATGTGCAAGAGGATATATACAAAAGTGCATAAATGTAAACTGGGGTTTTTGGGATTTTAGCTGACAGATGGAAAATAAAGGAAAGCAGTAAAACTAGACTAACTAATCTAGGATAGGTGTAGCTCGGGATGGATATTTGCACCCGTCCTCCCTTTACTACCAATGGTCAATTCTCGAACTCATGGCTAAACAACGGGAACACTAAACTAACTAATATCCTAATCAAGGTCTACTAATCCTAACCAACAGAATGGAACCTGGTGGATCTTCCAAGTACCTAGTCAATTGATGGCATTAAGCACAAATTCCCCTAAGTTGCAGTGTAGTCTAATCTCGAAATCCTCGATATTAGAATGCACTGATTCAGTCCTCACGGTCTAGATTTCTATCTCAGAATCACATGTTGACAGAAATCCACAATAATGCTCAACTAATCGGTAGGCCAAACCAACCAGTTTAACACATAGTGCTAATTAATCAGCAACCTAGAATCTATCTCAGAATCTCATTTCAACAAATTCAAGGTAAACCAACCAATTTCACACAAAGATAACAAATTGGGCAAAACCCTCAACAAATCCCCAAATCATGGGTGACAAGTTCAAGAGCCACAAACACACAATCGTTATCGGTATTCAGCACACGAACTGAAATAAAACCATAAACGAGTTCAAGAATCTACAACAGAGTTTAGGGATTTTGGGGCAAAATCCCCAAATCCCAAGCTACAAGGAGACTACTCAAGCATTGAAGCTACAAAAAGAGAGAAAGGAGGAAGAAATAGCCATTAATGGAGGTGGTTGAGCTCTTGAATGAGGTGAGATCCTCTCCTCTTCCTTTCTTCTCTTCTCCTCTCTTTTTCTCTTCTTCTGTCGCCTCTACCGTCGCCTGGAGTCAAGGTCTCGACCTCCTTCTCTTTCCTCTCTTTTTCTGCTTTTAAAATCTAAAATCTGGGCAAATTTTGCGACCGACCGACCCACCCTGGGTCGGTCCCGTGGGTCGGTCGAGTCCCGAAGCAATTTCGGGGCCGAAAACGCGTTTTTAAGTCCGACCGACCCACCCATGGGTCGGTCGGTGGGTCGGTCCTATAGGCAGGCTAACTTCAAAATGTTGTATCTTCTTCGTTCTAGCTCCGATTTTGAATCCGTTTGCGCCCACGCGTTTGTCTCTTCATCTACTTTACTCCTATCTTGGTTATTCCTCCTGTTTAAATAATAAATGTGTAAGACACCAATGAAACATAAAACTAGAGGAAAACAAGCCAGAGTGGAGAAATGAGCATGAAAAGTGTTGATTAAACATATGAAATACTCCCCTAAAACATGCTCATTTAGACACTCATCACATGTTTACAACAAACGAAGGGAGAAAGCGAGCGTTATGAGAGATACTCTAAACTGGAGATTAGATACTCCATTCAAACCGCAATAGCGGATAACCGTCTAATCGACTGGTACATGGGGCGCAACAAGCTACCACTATAATAATTATTAATCCAATTATGTTAGTATGAATTAGAACATGAAAGATCAAATAAACTAATGGATTCCCCTAATCGAGTAAAGGGATGAACCATACGTGTGGGTACTAAAATACCAACACACTAGGGATTCGAGTTCACACCAGCAAAAGAGGACCTATAAGGTATCTACGGAATGAACTCATTCTTGAGGGAATAACTTTGAGACATGAAGCGCCAGTTAGTTGCGCATATTAGACTCGTTTTGACATTTAAGGGAAATTACTACAAGCACTTGGTGCTAGAGCATAGCTCGACAACCCTTATACCGAAGGATAGTTCGGTAGGGTGACATGAACCCTTGGGAGTATACCATGAACATGTATAGAATACAGGAAGAATAAATAAATAGCTAATTGAAATAATAAACGTGTGTAACAAACAATACCACGCAGTGAATAATTTACTCCATTCCCATAATTATGGAAGGCCGTGTAGAAAACACCGTCACGTGGAGTTGGAACCGACATGACACTACTACCTAAAAGAGGTAAACTAACCATAAAGTAGTTGGGCATACTGCTTGCGGAGCGAGTGGGCCCATATTGCATAGGTTTGACATACCTAGCAGGTTTGGGGAAAACAAATGATGTGTTTACATCTCCCGATCAAACCGTATATAAATATACATAAACCTGACCGAGATAGGCTGTATAGCCAGAGGGGCTAAAGCCCGACCCTAGGAAAAGGGGTAATGAAATATGTAGCACATTAGTGCACGAATAAGTCCACTAGAATGGAACATCTTGAACTTATTACTACAAGATGATATATTCGTAGATTACGTGGGCGTAATCCTTTTAAGGGGGGTAGAGCGATTTCGCACGCTTAAAATATACCGTACGTTGGAGTACGTAGCGCATGGTACACATGCTGCAAACACTATTATAGTACGTGAAGTACAAGTGTTATGATTGTGTTATATTTCTTGAAGTAATATCGTGATGTATTATGTGTATGAACATAAATATATTTTAGTTCGCATGAGTTATGGCGAATAGGAAGGGAGTACAAGTAGATTATTCTTACCCTATTTCCAATTATTTACGCAAACATAGCGAACAATAGTCACATAACGCCTAACTTGTTAGCTCTGATGTGAGAATTCAAGTAGGACTATTGTAGCTCTGATGAGAGATTTCGGATAGAAGGAGTAGAAAGCTCCGTATTATGTGATTTATGACTCGGTATGAAACCGATTGTTGGAATGCGATGAGTGGATCGGCATGAGACTGATGTGTAATCTAGTAGAAGAGAATACTCTAGGAGTTGTATGAATAATGATAAGTCGAGAGAACTTGGTACATGGTTAGGATACATGATCCTATGTGCCAATGACTAGATTAATTACACTAGTTGACTTGTGTATCTATTGAACACAAGGTGGCAAGTAACAAGAGGAAACAAGATTAGAAATGAATAAACAATTAATTTATTGAAATGGACGTGGGAAGTTGAACTTGATCCTGGTCCGATCAAGGGAAACCAAACACAAATTGAGGTGAGGGATAGTTCGACACTGACGCTGACCACGTCGGGGTTGAATGACTCTCGAAACTTCCTACAAGTGGACACAGAAATGAATAGAAATTGGAATTTAGGTCGTCACTCGAAGAGCCGCGGACCGTGGAGTCCTTTGTCATTAGACCGGTGTGTCTGCGAGTGGCATCACCCAAAGAGCCGTGGACCGCAGAGCCCTTTGTCATTAGACCGGTGTGTCTGCGGGTGAATGAGGAAATTAGGTGATACTGTCCGAGGAGCCGTGGACCGTAGTGTCCTTCGTTATTAAACCGGTGTGTCCACGGGTAGTTGACGTTGGTTAGCATGGGGTTGGGGATCATCAAGTCCTGGTCTTGAGACTGCTTCCCCGTGATTTGCCATCGTTAAATATATGCACACACAGCCACGCGGAGTGACGTGTAGGTATCCTCGCGAGATACTAGCGTATAGATAGGGATGCGTGGAGTATCCCTTGCGAAACACCTTTGAGTACTTCTTGTTGGTTTTGCACCTTGTCTAGTGCTGTGTATGAATGAGTTTTGCACCTTGTCTAGTGCTGTGTATGAATGAGTTTTGCACCTTGTCTAGTGCTGTGTATGAATGAGCTTTGCACCTTGTTTAGTGCTGTTTATGAATGAATGTGTCATGATTATTGACTATGTAGAATGAGATCAATGTTGTATCAAATGTGATACAAATAGACTAGGTCTGAACGTAGTGGGATATATTCCCTAGTGATGATTTGTCTGTGATTACTTAGTGGAACTGGATTCCCTAGGTGAACTGATTATGATAAGGACTTCGGGACGAAGCCTTTTTAAGGGGGGTAGACTGAAATACCCCTAACCTTAAAAACTCAATTAAATGATATACTAATGATCTAAGATGGTTATTAAACATCTTAACACTATTGAGAAACAATCTAAAAGATCTCAACAAGGCAAAACATGCCTTAAGATCGTAAAGTCAAAAATGAGCTTTAAAGCACCATAAAGATTGTATGACCTCAAAAAGGATCCAAAGTGGATTCCTAGGTATTGTAATGAAGTAAGGAACACAACAAAACTATTCTCAAAGAAAACTAAGCTCAGAAACACTCAGTGACACAAAATGTGCCCTGAAATCACCTTAAAGCACGTTTTTGTGTATGAGCTCTAAGATAATGACTTTTTGTCATTTTAAAGACTGGAGTATATCATTTAAATCATTAATTTGACATGATAGACTATATTTTAAAGTCTAAATCCAAGTTTGAAAATAAAAATCCAAAAATGACAGTTATTTGTGAATAGTACCCAAATAGTGCATTTTCTAAGCAAAATTGACCAAGTTGACCAATGGTCAACTAAATGACCCTTCTAACCCTTAGGCTTTCGGCAGGCAAGGAGGTGGGAAGACAGCACACACATCATTAAGTGCTAAATATCTATATTAAGTGATGAATCATCATTTTACTACAGCAAAAGTGACTTTTTCAATCATTTAAGCTCTTATCTTGCATTTCCCTTGCCTCTTGCCCCATCCAGCCGAGCCCTCTGAGTTCCTAAACTCTCCCAAGCTGTGTTCTTGAGTTAGGAAGGCAATTCAATCCATTAAGCTCCTAAGGTAATGATTTAAGGCATATTTTAGCTCTTTTTCTTCATCTCTTCATTACCTACACTTGGAGCTCATCATCTATCACTTCCTATGGTTCATTCTCAGTGTTCTAAGGTTAGAACAAGATCCAATCTCGGCTGAAGCATGTATAGGGGTCATGGTTTCCCAAATTTGCATTTTAAGGTAAAAACATACCTTAAGCTTCTCTACTTTGCATTCGGTTTTCTCCTTCTGATTTTTGTGAGTTTATACACTCATAATCTTCATATTTACATGTTCAATCAGTTGGTTAACCATTTGGAGCAAGGGTGGCCGAAATCCAATGGAAATACTCTTCTTTAAGGCATTTTGCCAAGGTAAAACCTATTACCACAGCAGCTTGTTGTTGTCTAAGTGTTTCCTATGTTTATATGGTGAATTTAACACCTTGTGGTGTGTTTAATTCAGGCCGATTTCATTAGGAACCTTCCAAGCATTTTTATGGTGATTTTTGCCTTAAATCTTACATTAATTGTTCTTTATGGTTAAGCTCAAGCTTGGAGTATAACCATATCTTGTTTTGGTGTATTAAACATGTCTAAATGATGTGGTGAATTTTCCTTCAAGCTGCCGAGTTCATACAAGGATTAATCAAGGTATAAACACCTTAAACTTATGATTTTATGTTATTCTTAGCATATATAATATATGTGCCGAGAGTGAAATCATATATATGGGTTATATTAACCTAAGAATGGAAAAAATGGCTAAGAATAATTAAGCTAGTCATTTAAGTGATTTAATTAACATAATGGTCAAATTATGACATTATGTGGAAAAATAATTAAACTATGGTGAGGCCGTGAGCTTACGTTATATTGTTGAGCAATTTATGTGTAACTTTTATGCTATAAAGCAAAGTTGTAATAAGGCCATGTCATTAGGCCATTTTAATTTAAGTTTAAAGCTTATTTAGTTAAGTTTATGCTTATATAATTAAATTGGGGTCAAACGGTATTACTAGCATTTTATTAGGCCGTGGGCTTAATTTAGAGGAACTTAGGGTTTTTAAATGAATTTAATAAAAATTATAACATTTTATAAAGCTTTGTGACAAAAAAATTGTAAAAATAGAAAACTATAGGTTATGTTTTGTAATTACCGAAAGGTTTGGGTCCAATTTGGTATTAGAAGTCAAAGTTGACTATATAGGAGACTTTGACCAAGTTTGGTGAATTTAAGGAATTAAAATACTACCTTATATTAAGATAGTAATTAAATTGTAAAAGATTTATAAGTCTTGGGGTGGTATTGTGATTTCCGAAAACTAGGGGTACTAAATGGAGTTTAGTACAAACCTTAGATTATTAGGAATTTTTAGAAGTTGGTTTGGGTAAATTTGGAGTTTATATGAATTATCTAGGTATAATATAAGATATTTCATAACATTGTTACAAATGGGTAACAAAGGTGGTAAAACCGAGATTTAGAGAAAATATAAGGTTAGTAATGATATTTATAACCTTTTGGTATAGTTTGGTAATTTTTGGAATTATATATGAGGTTTTATGAAGATATATGTATAATATATAGTTTTGATGATATTTGAAACTATATGTTATTAAATGGGGTTATTTGGTGATTATAAGAAGTTAAGTAGTGGAAACTTAATTTAAATAGACCATGGGGTCTGTTCGGTTATTTTGAGAAATATAACCATGGGTTATAATTATATTAAGGATTATAATATAAGGTATATATTATAAGTGTGACAAGGAAATATATTTTGGGGTTGATTTGTAAATTATGGAAGTATAGTGGAGAATAATAAATACCAAGAATTTTAAGGGCTGTTTGGTATTTTATTAACAATATATAACTATAGGTTATAATTGTTTTAATGACTTAAATGTCATAATATATGTTATATAACTATAATATAACATTATATAAATTTTGTGGTGGATTATAACAACTTTTGAATGAAATTTATAATATGGTTTTCAATGTTATAAGAGTTATAACATTTATAATATAAGAGGTATTCATTAAAAAGAATGAATATATATTATAATGACTTACCATATAATAAATAATCCTATAATGCATTTATATAAATAAATATATGTTATAGTGTGGAAAATATAATATAGTACAAAAACTATATATTACCACAATTAAAATGATATGAGATAATGGGAAAAGAATTATAAACATTAGTTATGGAATTCTAATGTTAAGAGTGTACATGAAATAATAAGGATTTATATAATTCAAAGTATTTGTACACGAATTATACTACTTAAACTTGGAAAAACAAACCTTAGAAAAATAAATACTAAGGTGAGATGTATAATACATGATTAAGATTATACATGCAATATAGTGATAAACTATATCATATACAAGGTATATTAAACTACATGCGATAATAAACGTTAAAGTTAAGTGTATTAATATATTCGACGTAACCACGCATGTGATATAGTGTTTTCCTAATCCCGAGTTAAACCGAAAACCCGACAAACGTTAATAGTTAACAGCGGGGAATAAACCGGAGTAGATTAATAACGGTACGGGGTGCCGAAGTGTATTGTTATTATGAGATGCTGATGCATAGTGTGATGCATATTAAGAGATTGTTAGAGGCTCTCAGGATCTCCAGAGATTTTAGCTGATTCATACTCCACCGTAATACAATCCGGGTGAACGGTATGTTATTTATGTGGCTTGATTGTCTCTGAGGATTTCCTCAGTTCAGACATTGTGTGAAAATCTGTGTTAAGATTGAATGTCTGCTTGTGTGAATTAATGTGCTTGAGTTGTGTATTAATGCTGCTTATTATTATTATTGTTGAACGATAACAGTACAGTTCGTATATATGAACATATTATAAAACGAACTAGCGGCAATGATGCTATCTTATATGTGTAATATAAGGAACGTAAGTAAAACGTTGTAGCATTAAGATAATAAGATAATATATTATCTGAGACTTATATACGGAGCCTTGGCCTTTTCTAAACGCCGCTCTTGTATCTAACACTGGATCCCGAGTTGACATACTCAGGATTGGACTAACGACCTTAGTCTGTTGTGTTAGGAAAAATAATAAAACAAATGCGATGGTATAGATCAGTTTATCAAGAGGATGTGGCTCTTGCTGTGAACTGTGATCCATTAACGATACTAGGATACCGTGTGGTAACCGTAAGTATCTGGATAAATTTCCAACGGACTACAGACGGTTCGTAGGTCGGAGACTCTACCGCTGGAGTGGCTACTGCCGTGTGTGACTCGCCATAGGCGATGAGTAACTTAGAGACACGTTGTTCTAACGAAACGTTGTCATCAGACATGACTGAACAATTACGAACGACTATATTAGCTCGTACATTAGGCGAACATTATTTGGGCTTGCATGCCAAAGACGGGAATTTATACTTGTTTATAGTCCTCGTTGTTTCGCCTTGTTGTTCATTGGTTATGCTATGTGATTATGTGTGGTATGTTGGTGATGTTGATTAAATGAGTCGTTGTACTCATATGTGTGTTGTGAATTGGATTAGTTGAATCATTGTGTTTATATCTTTGTTGTGAACTGGATGAGTCGAGTCACTGTGCTCGTGTGTGGATTAAGGTGGATTGTTTTGGTCGAGCGAGTCGACGTACTCAACTATAAACTATTAAGTGTTTGTTGGATTGGAGTCTATGTACTCATATAAGTGTTGTAACGCTTTCAGTGGTATATTACGATGCGATGTGTGAAGCCGGGGGCTTGTTTACTATTTGAGTTCACTGCAATATATATTGTTGCTTTACAGTTATTTATATTAAAACTATCTGCATGAAAATGAATTGCATGCTCTCGACCAATTAACTGAGGGTCCGAGGGGGCATGACAGTCATGTAGTAACATACTCAGCAGGGGCTGATTCCATACCACAAACAAACATTTTTGCAGGTATGCAGCTTCCGGTGTCAACAAAGAGAGGGACGCGCTGGGTAGTTTGGTTACAGTTATCTAATTATGCACTGTTGCATTTTGATACGAACCTAGAAACGTGTATAGGATTTGGATACTTAGAATGCTCACTGTGAATGTATTTTATATTGGTTTGGGAAGTGTAGATCTATCTCTTGTTGTCACTGTGGGAAAATGTTTCGTATTGAGATTATAACAGTAAGCATGTTATTACTCGTATGGGCGAGTAAGAACGGTGACACCAGTAGTGCAATTGTTGAGATCACCGCTGCGATTTCATTGTTAATTAAGTTGATTAGGAGCCGAATAGAGTAGGGGTGTTACAAAAGTGGTACCAGAGCGGAGTACCGCTCTGATGACAAGAGATAGTAGGATTTATACAGTGAGCATAGGTTATGGGAATATGGGAAACGTTGTGAGGATACGTGACCTTGTGGGGTTGTTGCAATGATTAAGACTTGCACACCATAACCGTAGAAGCACTTCAATATTAAAAGACCAAGACTGCGGTATTAGACCGAGTAAAGGTCTAACCCGTCCTCTTGACATATGTCAGGAAGAGGTCAGGGTAATAGTACTAAAGAAGAACACGGAGCAGCGGAAGGCGGTGAAGGTCCAGCAACCCCAAGTAACGCGAAGACGGTATGAACCGCTCGCACTTGATGGGAGAGTATCCCGGGAAATTTGCAAGGGTACCCCACCCGCCGCAGCCCGTACCTAAAGTACTAGCTAGTGAGTCAATGAAATGAGAAACACCACGGAGATAACTCTCCTGATCGGGAAGACCCGATGTGGATGCTATGAGGATTATGTTAGATATGGAAAATAAAACTTTAAGTTGTGATGAGTTGTTTAGGACCGGGGGTCCTGGTAGTGACATAATGTCTACCATACGAGTACCAGATGAATACTAAACCAAGGTTGAGGAGATAATTCCCGTAGGACTAATGGGGCTAGCTTGCTATAAGCAAGGCAACCCTGTCTTACATCCAAGAAAGCACTGGTTTGTGCGCTTGGGGGAAAAGAGATAGAAATGATGAGTAATAAAAAGATTTACGAGATATGTAACAGACGGAATGGATGACCTTTTAGAAGTCTCACCCGAAGCGAGTAACTCTATCCATGTAATCCTGAAGGTTCATGAAGGCCTGACATGCATGAAGAGAGATCCTTTGAACTGTAGGAACTAGAACTCGTTAAGTTGCTATCATGCAACGCCTCGAGAGGGGAGTAAGACCCTACTACCACGATAAATTTGTGGAAACGGGTACGGGAGTGAGACTGCATTGGGTTACAAAAAAAAACTTCTTTAAAAGGAACCGAAGCCCAATTAGGGATTAACACTGCACTGACACACCATACAGGTGGCTCAGTCTGCATGGCGCACTTGCCACTGCAAGTGCCACATTAACCAAAGTATTAAATTTCAACCTGCCTTGCGCACTTGCTACAGCAAGTGCAGCAACGGTGACATCCATAAAGGACCGAGTGGTCCAGGCAGTTACCAATAAACACTAAACTTTTATGTGAGTACGTATGCAAAAAAAAAAAGGACCTAGCATGTCTGACCATAAAACAAAAAAAAAGAATATACCATTTAGTTGAATTTAAAAAGGGAGTACGTGAGAATAACTGTAATTAGTGCCTACAAGCCTAAACCCAGAGCTGGTATGGACATTAAACGCCAATTAATACCGGTGGGAAGTGTCGAGTCTTCAGGACCAGCATAACCATATTTAGGGAATGCGCGACACTTGTGGTTTAACCACTACCGTTAAATATTGCGAGAGGGCAAGATGTGAGTTAACAAGCCAAGACTTTAAATAAAACCTATCCAATTGGGTAGATGAAAATAACAGACAAATGCCGTTATGGCAAACTATTTTGTAGTTGTAAGAAAAGTATAGGCAGGTGAAAACGTGCAATAAAGGGGCCAATGTAATGCCCGCACCACACACACCAGGGGTGTTGTAAATCCATAATGCTGCTAGACTCCCGTATGGAGGGCAGTGGATATTAATTGAACAGTGAATCCGCCTGAGGACGGAAGGTACCGTTACCTCGAAAAGGATGGAGGAACTATAAGTTGAATAAGAGTAGGAACTACACAATGTAGAGCGGTGATGAACGGAACCCACTAAATTGTGAGTATCCAATTATAACCTTAGAGGAAAATATAAAAAAAAACCAACTAGGATTAAATTAAATAGCAGGACCAACAATCATTTAACTATCAGAATAAATATTGAGCTTGAATATTGTATGGCATAGGCCTACGGAAGGATACCCTTAGTACCACCAAGATGACCCAAAACTAGAAGAACAAAAGTGACCAATCACAAATACTGATTATTATCAGGCTAGATAAGGACTACCATGAGACAGGGGGAAAACACAAGGTGTCAAACTTTATCATGGAGTCCAGAATACACCAGAGGGTGTAACCCAATAGATTGGGTGTAGTTTGAGAACTTAAAACTCATATCTGAAGACGTTAACAGCCTAGGAGTGAACGGGAGAAATAGTAAGTAGTTACTGATCCCCACTCACGGATACCAAATGACGAGCATGTGGAAACCAGTATTAGGGCGATAATTCGCAAGTACCTACCTTGGAGAAGGTAAGCAAAATATACATTAATAAAAGAACCCAAAGAACCCTCTAGGGCCATTCTGACATTAAAGGTTAAGAATTGGGCAGTATAGTTACTTCTGCATAAATTACCGGGGCTAAGAGTACGATAACCACCAGGTACAAACACTACAAATGCACTAAATGAGACATGGGACGATCACACTCTTAGGAGTTTGTGAGCCTGACAACTTGTATTAAGATTAGTTGGGTAAGTAGTAATGTATCAGTATGATACCCCATGTATGTAAACGAGTGGTGTGAGAACCCAGGAGGTAGACAACTCAGTGTCTAAGTCAGTGAATGGAATTCTGACTAGGTAAATCATGAATTGACGAGAGAGATCTCAGTCCAACCAACAAGGTTGGGAAAATCAAGTATAGCTTGAAAAAAAAACATAAGATCACAACCCCATAGTGGATAAGTTAGAACACAAGTTTTGGAGATTTAAGTAAACAAGGAAGCCAAGGCCTATTTTATGGTAAAGGCGAGGTGAACCCACAAATGAGAAAAGGAATTGGGATATTTTAGGAAACTATGTAGAATAACCTTGGTAAGACAAAAGATGCCACCCAAAAAGGGGGCACAGAAAGAGTTATACATTGCGCAAAGGGCGCTGCGATGAGGTCACATTAAACAATAATAACCACATGCTCAAGCTATAGAAACGTTAGTATGTTAGTACCAATTAGGGCTGGACAGAAAACGAATGCCAAGCTAAAGCCCACAGTCGTACTGCATGTTTACAACAGACGAAGGGCGAAAGCGAGTGTTATGAGAGATACTCTAAACTGGAGATTAGATACTCCATGCAAACCGCAATAGCGGATAACCGTCTAATCGACTGGTACATGGTGCGCAACAAGCGACCATTATAATAATTATTAACCCAATTATGTTAGTATGAATTAGAACATGAAAGATCAAATAAACTAATGGATTCCCCTAATCGAGTAAAGGGATGAACCATACGTGTGGGTACTAAAATACCAACACACTAGGGATTCGAGTTCACACCAGCAAAAGAGGACCTATAAGGTATCTACGGAATGAACTCATTCCTGAGGGAATAACTTTGAGACATGAAGCGCCAGTTAGTTGCGCATATTAGACTCGCTTTGACATTTAAGGGAAATTACTACAAGCACTAGGTGCTAGAGCATAGCTCGACAACCCTTATACCGAAGGATAGTTCGGTAGGGTGACATGAACCCTTGGGAGTTACCCAATGAATAGTATGAATACAGGAAGAATAAATAAATAGCTAATTGAAATAATAAACGTGTGTAACAAACAATACCACGCAGTGAATAATTTACTCCATTCCCATAATTATGGAAGGCCGTGTAGAAAACACCGTCACGTGGAGTTGGAACCGACATGACACTACTACCTAAAAGAGGTAAACTAACCATAAAGTAGTTGGGCATACTGCTTGCGGAGCGAGTGGGCCCATATGTTAGGTTTGACATACCTAGCAGGTTTGGGGAAAACAAATGATGTGTTTACATCTCCCGATCAAACCGTATATAATATATACATAAACCTGACCGAGATAGGCTGTATAGCCAGAGGGGCTAAAGCCGACCCTAGGAAAGGGGTAATGAAATATGTAGCACATTAGTGCACGAATAAGTCCACTAGAATGGAACATCTTGAACTTATTACTACAAGATGATATTCGTAGATTACGTGGGCGTAATCCTTTTAAGGGGGGTAGAGCGATTTCGCACGCTTAAAATATACCGTACGTTGGAGTACGTAGCGTGGTAACATGCTGCAAAACACTTTAGTACGTGAAGTACAAGTGTTATGATTGTGTTATATTTCTTGAAGTAATATCGTGATGTATTATGTGTATGAACATAAATATATTTTAGTTCGCATGAGTTATGGCGAATAGGAAGGGAGTACAAGTAGATTATTCTTACCCTATTTCCAATTATTTACGCAAACATAGCGAACAATAGTCACATAACGCCTAACTTGTTAGCTCTGATGTGAGAATTCAAGTAGGACTATCTGTAGCTCTGATGAGAGATTTCGGATAGAAGGAGTAGAAAGCTCCGTATTATGTGATTTATGACTCGGTATGAAACCGATTGTTGGAATGCGATGAGTGGATCGGCATGAGACCGATGTGTAATCTAGTAGAAGAGAATACTCTAGGAGTTGTATGAATAATGATAAGTCGAGAGAACTTGGTACATGGTTAGGATACATGATCCTATGTGCCAATGACTAGATTAATTACACTAGTTGACTTGTGTATCTATTGAACACAAGGTGGCAAGTAACAAGAGGAAACAAGATTAGAAATGAATAAACAATTAATTTATTGAAATGGACGTGGGAAGTTGAACTTGATCCTGGTCCGATCAAGGGAAACCAAACACAAATTGAGGTGAGGGATAGTTCGACACTGACGCTGACCACGTCGGGGTTGAATGACTCTCGAAACTTCCTACAAGTGGACACAGATATGAATAGAAATTGGAATTTAGGTCGTCACTCGAAGAGCCGCGGACCGTGGAGTCCTTTGTCATTAGACCGGTGTGTCTGCGAGTGGCGTCACCCAAAGAGCCGTGGACCGCAGAGCCCTTTGTCATTAGACCGGCGTGTCTGCGGGTGAATGAGGAAATTAGGTGATACTGTCCGAGGAGCCGTGGACCGCAGTGTCCTTCGTTATTAAACCGGTGTGTCCACGGGTAGTTGACGTTGGTTAGCATGGGGTTGGGGATCATCAAGTCCTGGTCTTGAGACTGCTTCCCCGTGATTTGCCATCATTAAATATATGCACACACAGCCACGCAGAGTGACGTGTAGGTATCCTCGCGAGATACTAGCGTATAGATAGGGATGCGTGGAGTATCCCTTGCGAAACACCTTTGAGTACTTCTTGTTGGTTTTGCACCTTGTCTAGTGCTGTGTATGAATGAGTTTTGCACCTTGTCTAGTGCTGTGTATGAATGAGTTTTGCACCTTGTCTAGTGCTGTGTATGAATGAGCTTTGCACCTTGTTTAGTGCTGTTTATGAATGAATGTGTCATGATTATTGACTATGTGGAATGAGATAAATGTTGTATCAAATGTGATACAAATAGACTAGGTCTGAACGTAGTGGGATATATTCCCTAGTGATGATCTGTCTGTGATTACTTAGTGGAACTGGATTCCCTAGGTGAACTGATTATGATAAGGACTTCGGGACGAAGCCTTTTTAAAGGGGGTAGACTGAAATACCCCTAACCTTAAAAACTCAATTAAATGATATACTAATGATCTAAGATGATTATTAAACATCTTAACACTATTGAGGAACAATCTAAAAGATCTCAACAAGGCAAAACATGTCTTAAGATCGGTAAAGCCAAAAATGAGCTTTAAAGCACCATAAAGATTGTATGACCTCAAAAAGGATCCAAAGTGGATTCCTAGGTATTGTAATGAAGTAAGGAACACAACAAAACTATTCTCAAAGAAAACTAAGCTCAGAAACACTCAGTGACACAAAATGTGCCCTGAAATCACCTTAAAGCACGTTTTTGTGTATGAGCTCTAAGATAATGACTTTTTGTCATTTTAAAGACTGGAGTATATCATTTAAATCATTAATTTGACATGATAGACTATATTTTAAAGTCTAAATCCAAGTTTGAAAATAAAAATCCAAAAATGACAGTTATTTGTGAATAGTACCCAAATAGTGCATTTTCTAAGCAAAATTGACCAAGTTTTGACCAATGGTCAACTAAATGACCCTTCAACCCTTAGGATGTCGGCAGGCAAGGAGGTGGGGGAAGACAGCACACACATCATTAAGTGCTAAATATCTATATTAAGTGATGAATCATCATTTTACTATAGCAAAAGTGACTTTTTCAATCATTTAAGCTCTTCTCTTGCATTTCCCTTGCCTCCTGCCCCATCCAGCCGAGCCTCTCTGAGTTCCTAAACTCTCCCAAGCTGTGTTCTTGAGTTAGGAAGGCAATTCAATCCATTAAGCTCCTAAGGTAATGATTTAAGGCATATTTTAGCTCTTTTTCTTCATCTCTTCATTACCTACACTTGGAGCTCATCATCTATCACTTCCTATGGTCATTCTCAGTGTTCTAAGGTTAGAACAAGATCCAATCTCGGCTGAAGCATGTATAGGGGTCATGGTTTCCCAAATTTGCATTTTAAGGTAAAACATACCTTAAGCTTCTTACTTTGCATCCGGTTTTCTCCTTCTGATTTTGTGAGTTATACACTCATAATCTTCATATTTACATGTTCAATCAGTTGGTTAACCATTTGGAGCAAGGGTGGCCGAAATCCAATGGAAATACTCTTCTTTAAGGCATTTGCCAAGTAAAACCTATTACCACAGGTTGTTGTTGTCTAAGTGTTCCTATGTTATATGGTGAATTTAACACCTTGTGGTGTGTTTAATTCAGGCCGATTTCATTAGGAACCTTCCAAGCTTTTGGTGATTTTTGCTTAAATTTCTTACTTAATTGTTCTGGTTAAGCTCAAGCTTGGAGTATAACACCTATCTTGTTTGGTGTATTACATGTCTAAATGATGTGGTGAATTTTCCTTCAAGATGCCGAGTTCTACAAGGCTTAATCAAGGTATAAACACCTTAACTTATGATTTATGTTATTCTTAGCATTAATATATGTGCCGAGAGTGAAATCATATATATGGGTTATATTAACCTAAGAATGGAAAAAATGGCTAAGAATAATTAAGCTAGTCATTTAAGTGATTTAATTAACATAATGGTCAAATTATGACATTATGTGGAAAAATAATTAAACTATGGTGAGGCCGTGAGCTTACGTTATATTGTTGAGCAATTTATGTGTAACTGTTATGCTATAAGCAAGTTGTAATAAGGCCATGTCATTAGGCCATTTTAATTTAAGTTTAAAGCTTATTTAGTTAAGTTTATGCTTATATAATTAAATTGGGGTCAAACGGTAATTACTAGCATTTTATTAGGCCGTGGGCTTAATTTAGAGGAACTTAGGGTTTTTAAATGAATTTAATAAAAATTATAACATTTTATAAAGCTTTGTGACAAAAAAATTGTAAAAATAGAAAACTATAGGTTATGTTTTGTAATTACCGAAAGGTTTGGGTCCAATTTGGTATTAGAAGTCAAAGTTGACTATATAGGAGACTTTGACCAAGTTTGGTGAATTTAAGGAATTAAAATACTACCTTATATTAAGATAGTAATTAAATTGTAAAAGATTTATAAGTCTTGGGGTGGTATTGTGATTTCCGAAAACTAGGGGTAGTAAATGGAGTTTAGTACAAACCTTAGATTATTAGGAATTTTTAGAAGTTGGTTTGGGTAAATTTGGAGTTTGTATGAATTATCTAGGTATAATATAAGATATTTCATAACATTGTTACAAATGGGTAACAAGGGTGGTAAAACCGAGATTTAGAGAAAATATAAGGTTAGTAATGATATTATAACCTTTTGGTATAGTTTGGTAATTTTTGGAATTATATATGAGGTTTTATGAAGATATATGATAATATATAGTTTTGATGATATTTGAAACTATATGTTATTAAATGGGGTTATTTGGTGATTATAAGAAGTTAAGTAGTGGAAACTCAATTTAAATAGACCATGGGTCTGTTCGGTTATTTTGAGAAATATAACCATGGGTTATAATTATATTAAGGATTATAATATAAGGTATATATTATAAGTGTGACAAGGAAATATATTTTGGGGTTGATTTGTAAATTATGGAAGTATAGTGGAGAATAATAAATACCAAGAATTTTAAGGGCTGTTGGTATTTATTAACAATATATACTATAGGTTATAATTGTTTTAATGACTTAAATGTCATAATAATATATAACTATAATATAACATTATATAAATTATGTGGTGGATTTTATAAATATTTGAGAAATATAGGTGCTGTTCGGAAATACAACTACTTTTGAATGAAATTTATATAGGTTTTCAATGTTATAAGAGTTATAACTTATAATATAGAGGTATTCATTAAAAAGAATGAATATATATTATAGTCCTATAATGCATATATATAAATAAATATATGTTATAGTGGAAAATATAATATAGTACAAAAACTATATATTACCACAATTAAAATGATATGAGATAATGGGAAAATAATTATAAACATTAGTTATGGAATTCTAATGTTAAGAGTGTACATGAAATAATAAGGATTTATATAATTCAAAGTATTTGTACACGAATTATACTACTTAAACTTGGAAAAACAAACCTTAGAAAAATAAATACTAAGGTGAGATGTATAATACATGATTAAGATTATACATGCAATATAGTGATAAACTATATCATATACAAGGTATATTAAACTACATGCGATAATAAACGTTAAAGTTAAGTGTATTAATATACTCGACGTAACCATGCATGTGATATAGCGTTTTCCTAATCCCGAGTTAAACCGAAAACCCGACAAACGTTAATAGTTAACAGCGGGGAATAAACCGGAGTAGATTAATAACGGTACGGGGTGCCGAAGTGTATTGTTATTATGAGATGCTGATGCATAGTGTGATGCATATTAATAGATTGTTAGAGGCGTCTCGAGGATCCAGAGATTTTAGCTGATTCATACTCCACGTAATACAATCCGGGTGAACGGTATTATTTATGTGGCTTGATTGTCTCTGAGGATTTCCTCAGTTCAGACATTGTGTGAAAATCTGTGTTAAGATTGAATGTCTGCTTGTGTGAATTAATGTGCTTGAGTTGTGTATTAATGCTGCTTATTATTATTACTGTTGAACGATAACAGTACAGTTCGTATATATGAACATATTATAAACGAACTAGCGGCAGTGATGCTATCTTATATGTGTAATATAAGGAACGTAAGTAAAACGTTGTAGCATTAAGATAATAAGATATATATATATTATCTGAGACTTATATACGGAGCCTTGGCCTTTTCTAAACGCCGCTCTTGTATCTAACACTGGATCCCGAGTTGTCATACTCAGGATTGGACTAACGACCTTAGTCTGCTGTGTTAGGAAAAAAAATAATAAAACAAATGCGATGGTATAGATCAGTTTATCAAGAGGATGTGGCTCTTGCTGTGAACTGTGATCCATTAACGATACTAGGATTCCGTGTGGTAACCGTAAGTATCTGGATAAATTTCCAACGGACTACAGACGGTTCGTAGGTCGGAGACTCTACCGCTGGAGTGGCTACTGCCGTGTGTGACTCGCCATAGGCGATGAGTAACTTAGAGACACGTTGTTCTAACGAAACGTTGTCATCAGACATGACTGAACAATTACGAATGACTATATTAGCTCGTACATTAGGCGAACATTATTTGGGCTTGCATGCCAAAGACGGGAATTTATACTTGTTTATAGTCCTCGTTGTTTCGCCTTGTTGTTCATTGGTTATGCTTTGTGATTATGTGTGGTATGTTGGTGATGTTGATTAAATGAGTCGTTGTACTCATATGTGTGTTGTGAATTGGATTAGTTGAATCATTGTGTTTATATCTTTGTTGTGAACCGGATGAGTCGAGTCGCTGTGCTCGTGTGTGGATTATGGTGGATTGTTTTGGTCGAGCGAGTCGACGTACTCAACTATAAACTATTATGTGTTTGTTGGATTGGAGTCTATGTACTCATATAAGTGTTGTAACGCTTTCAGTGGTATATTACGATGCGATGTGTGAAGTCGGGGGCTTGTTTACTATTTGAGTTCACTGCAATATATGTTGTTGCTTTACAGTTATTTATATTTAAACTATCTGCATGAAAATGAATTGCATGCTCTCGACCAATTAACTGAGGGTCCGAGGGGGCATGACAGTCATGTAGTAACATACTCAGCAGGGGCTGATTCCATTCCACAAACAAACATTTTTGCAGGTATGCAGCTTCCGGTGTCAACAAAGAGAGGGACGCGCTGGGTAGTTTGGTTACAGTTATCTAATTATGCACTGTTGCATTTTGATACGAACCTAGAAACGTGTATAGGATTTGGATACTTAGAATGTTCACTGTGAATGTATTTTATATTGGTTTGGGAAGTGTAGATCTATCTCTTGTTGTCACTGTGGGAAAATGTTTCGTATTGAGATTATAACAGTAAGCACGTTATTACTCGTATGGGCGAGTAAGAACGGTGACACCAGTAGTGCAATTGTTGAGATTACCGCTGCGATTTCATTGTTAATTAAGTTGATTTGGAGCCGAATAGAGTAGGGGTGTTACATGGACAACCAATCTAGCTTTATTCCTGAAAACTTGTCCTGCATCATCAAGTTTGTTACGAAAGACCCAACGAGTACCAATGGTTTGCTGATGTGTGGGTCGAGGAACTAACTCCCAGACAGCATGTCTTTGGAGAGAGTTTAGTTCCTCTTGCATTGCAGTGACCCAATTACTATCAAGGAGTGCTTCTTTGACATTTCTTGGTTCAGTACTAGAGAGAAAAGCACCAAAGGCACAGAGATTTTGAATAGCTTGGAGGCGTGTTTGAACACCTGAGTTTAGGTCTGTGATGATGTTTTCAGGAGGGTGGGCTGATTTTTGTTGGAAAAGTTGACGTGAAGCAGGAGGGGGTGTGTCTTTGTTAGAGGAGTCAAAGTTCAAGTTTTGTGGTAAAGGAGTTTCAGGGTTAGTGTTAGAGTCAGTGGAGTCTGATGCATTGTCTTTGCTTTTAGAAGAGTAGCCAAGAAAGATACCTTCATCACTTTTAGGAGAGAACTTACCCAAGTTGTCCTTACCATTATTGTGGATAAAGCACTTACATCCGAAACGCATGAGATGGATGAGACTTGGTTTACGTTGACGGAGTAGTTCATAGGGTGTGTTGTGAAGGAATGGATGAATCAGCGCACGATTTAACACATAGCAACTGTATTAACAGCTTCTGCCCAGTATGATGGAGTGAGTTGACTGTCAATAAGCATTGTGCGAGCCATTTCAACCAAGGTTCTATTCTTGCGTTCAACTACTCCGTTTTGTTCCGGAGTGCGTGCAGAGGAGATTTGGTGATCAACTCCGTTGTCCCTGCAAAACTCATCAAACGACTTGTTGCGAAATTCAGTACCCTGGTCCGTTCTCAGGGTTTTCAATGTAAATGAAAATTTGTTAATAAGCATTTTATGGAGTTGACAAACTCCGTAAAAGTTTCATCCTTAGTAGATAGAAAAATGACCCAAGTCCACCTAGAATAGTCATCGACTATGACTAGAATATACCTCTTACCACTTCTACTTTGTGTACGCATGGGACCGACAAGATCCATGTGGAGCAATTCTAATGGAGAGCTAGTAGAGAGAGTCGACTTACTTTTGAAGGAAGACCGGGTGTGTTTACCTCTTACGCATGCTTCACAGATAGAGTCTGTGTCAAAGTTTGTGTCGGGTAAACCAATCACCAAGTCCTTGCTTTTGAGTTTGTTCAGCAGCCGGTGATTTGCGTGACCAAGTCTGGAGTGCCACAACAATGAATTTTTGGAAGACACATTGAGACAGACTTGATCATCTGGATTAATTGAGTTTAAGCACATTTTGTAGAGATTTCCTTCTCTACGTCCCACAGCTTTTAAGGAACCTGTACGCTCATCATAAACCTTACAATCCGAAGAGGAGAAAAGTACCAAATTGAATCTATCACAAATTTGAGAAATACTTAGTAAACTATGTTGAAGTCTAGTGACCAGATGGACTCCATCAATTTTAAACTTTGAGGGGTTACCTACGGAGCCAACTCCAAATTTCACCCTGGTTGTTGTTTCCAAAAGTAACCTTACCTCCTTGGTAGGATGAAAGCGAATTGAATTGATGTGGATCTCCAGTCATGTGATGAGAACATCCACTGTCCAAGTACCAGTTGTCTCCATTCGCCTTCACCTACAAAATAACAGATCATTTGTTAGATTTGGGAACCCAGATGTACTTGGGTTCCCTTTTCGATCCAGAGCTTTTCAATTTTCGTCGTGCTTCAAGTATTAACTTAACACGTTTGACGTTAAACGAAAGATCTTTATTCAATTTATCACATGCACTGTCTCTATGTCCAAGACTCCCGTAGTAGCCACAAATTTTGGTTGGAGGAAGATTGACGTATTTCTGTTGTCCTTTCCACCAGGAGTCAAACTTCTCCTTTTCTTGATATCGTTTGGCTTTGTTGTCGGACTTGGACATATTCTTTGAGATATCGAACTTACCCTTGTGCCACTTGGGTTTGGATTGAGTGGATTGAACTCCGGATTGTAGAGTCACAATCTCTTGAGAGAGTTGTTCTAATTTGGAGCGAAGATCATCTCGATCTTGGCTAATTTCTTTGATCTTGGAGTTGGCCCACTCAGGTAGTTCGGAGGAGGTGACTTGTTTGATAAATTTGACTGGCTTGAGAGAGAGAGCATGTTCCTTTTCTTTCAGTTTTTGAGTGAGGTTTTTGATAGTGGTGTTCAGGGATATGTTTTTGGATTCATAAGCATTTAGATCATTTTGAAGAGAACAACACTTATCAGTAAAGATGGTGAGGTCTTGTTTGAGAGAGTCGATCAGGGTGAGAGACTCTTTCTGGTCACCCTGGCTAGATTGAGTTCGCTCTAAGGTGTTATGAAGTTCCTTTTGAAGGGAATCAACATGACGCCTTGATTCTCGTAGATCTAACCTGAGAGAGCAAGAGATGGTTTTGTGTTCCTCAGCTTCATCTCTTAGGGCATACATAAGACCTTTTGAGATTTCGAGTTCCTCGGATAACTCGGTTATTTTGCTGGTGAGATTTGCTTTGAGGGAGTTATTCTCGGAGACAATTTTAGCAATTAAAGTCATAAATCCCATAGGAGTAATACGGTAAAGATCTGTTTCAAGGTGAGAACGAGTTACCTCATTGTCGGGGATCATGGACTCTGTCGTATCGTGTGCCATGAGACATACTAAGCCGCTAGACTCTGTGTCTGGATCGTCGGAGTCTGAATCACCCCAACCAACAGCTGCCATCAGCGATCTCCCTTGAGATTTTCCATACTGGTTCTTGAGTAAGGGACATTCCTTCTTGAAGTGACCGGGTTTATTGCAGTTGAAACAGGTAACAGAGTTGAAGACTTGTTTGGAGGTGTTTGAGAACGACCGACTCTGTCGATTTGGTTGGTTACGCATGAATTTCCGGAAGTTCTTGACTATGAAGACAAAGTCTTCCATTGTCTCAGCCTCACTTTCTTCAACAATAATATCCACCAGCTCAGCCTTAGCTTGTCTGATTTGAGTATCAGCGACATAGGCTCCTTCTTGAGTGAACTGAGTCGAATTAACCTGCAAGGCTTGGTCATTCAAAGTAGTAGTCTTACTAGAAGAAGGAGAAGAAGTATTACCACACTTCTTTCGAACATTCTTCTTGTATTTATCTACGGATTGTAGATAGAACCTAGGTCTTGACAGCTCCATTTGGATAAATCCTTGCATGCTTTGGTGGAGATTACCGTCTCTGCCCATTCTTCTCTGAGACTGTCCAGCAACTTGTGCAAGACACTCTCTCTATCTGGTAAGATGCTAACTTCCTGCATAGTAGTAGTTAGTAAGTAGAAACGATCAAGCACTTCTTCCAGTGACTCACCGGGTTTTTGCAGAAAATTTTCATAGTCCATTCGAAGTTCTTGAGCTTTGCATTTCTTGAGTTCAGTGACTCCTTCGTGGGTAGCTTGAAGGAGTGTCCATATCTCATTTGCGGACTTACAGTGGTTGACTCTCCTTTGTTCTGGGATGGACAGGCAAGTGTATATTGCACGTGATGCTTGTCGATTCAGCTCGTACCTTTTGCGATCTGCAGTAGTCCATGTGGATCGATCTGGATTGACTGCAAGATCTCCTCCAGTGACTATCTCCCAAAGCTCAGAGTTGACAGACTCAATGTGTTGCTCGATCTCATTTTTCCAATGGTCATAGTTGGTGGAGGTGAGTCTGGGGTGCTCGAAGTGCATTTTGTTGTTTTGATTGGCGAAGAGATCTGTCATTGCTTCGTTGATTGATCGTTAGCCTAAGCAAGGCTCTGATACCACGTGTAGGATCGGGTGGCTAACTCAAACCAACCAAAGGTGTGAGTCTAAGAGTTGGTTTGACTCAATCAGCCTTTGTAAGTGAGAAACACTCTGTGATGTAGAGGCACTCAATCGAATTGTTAAACTAAGGGTGCGGAAGACTTTGAGGTAATTGAAACGAAACGATGTGGAAAGGAAAGAAGGACTCTGTGGAACTCAGCAGGATACACAAATAAGCTATTTCATTTCCTGGTCAAATAAAACAACTTACAAATGTCCACTAAGTAGAAGGGATCTACTTAGCGGTTTTTCACTCACTCACCCAATACACTTTCTGATCAGATCAATGGTAAGCGTAGTGAAACTAGGATCTTCCTAGGCATAGTCTATCTAAATGTACTAACTAACTTGGTACGTATCTTCTCTATCTCTGGCTTACAAAGCAATTCTTTCTCTCTCTCTAAGCTCTGAAATATTCCTCAATGAAAGCACTTGAAACTAGCTATTACATAACCTATTTATACTAGCATTACAAACGGTAGGTCGAAGGAGTTAGTTCCGAAAATACCGGAACTAACTTAGTGGGCAACGTCCAACGTCTTTGAGTGGACTCTTTACTTGGGCCGCGAACTTCGGGTGTTAAGGGAGGACTTTATGACCGTTGTGGCGTTAAGGCATTCCCGAGTTGACTCCTTATTAATCGCAACAGCACGGGAGAGTCTGTGACGGCTCCTTAGTTTCGTGGACTCCATTGAAGTGGCTCACTCTTTGTGTCTGACTAAGGATGATTGACTCTGTCGAGGTGATTGGCTATCTCTGCAACACTCTGATGTCCCTACACATATTATTATATTTGTTGTCGTATATGTTTGATTTGTCACTCGAGATTTAGGTGAATGATCAATGTTGTACTATAATATTAATGGTATGGGTCTCATCAATAAAAAACGATATACGGCTACAAGGTTGACCGATAAAACCGAACCAAACTAAAGGTTAACCGGTCTAAACGGAATGATAATGGAATTGAATTTTAGAAAAGCGAATTAAACGGTTAACCGATCTAAATGGAATGGTAATGGAATTGAATTTTAAAATATCGAAGACCCGGTTAACCACTTTCGGTTAACCGAATAAGGCGGTTAACCTACCATGGGTAGCCCTACCAAAGGGCATAGACTTCCCTTTCCTTTATCCAACACTAAGAGTGCTGATTGCTTTGATTTGATTCATGTCAATGTCTGGGGGCCATGTTCAGAGAAAACTTACGATGGATTTTCTTATTTTCTGAGCATTGTGGACGATAAGAGCAGATGTTTATGGGTGACTCTTATGAAAACCAAGTCAGAAGCGACCAAACTTATTAGAAATTTCATTCTTCTGATAGAAACTCAGTTTGGGAAGAAAATTAAGGTTATCAGGTTTGATAACGCTTATGAATCAGGAACTTCTGTTGTTCATATAGGGGTGTATGTCGATGATCTTTTGGTCTGTGGCAACAATGATAAAGAGATTTCCAACCTCAAACAACAACTGGACAGACAGTTCAAAATTAAAGATTTGGGAGACATTCATTACTTTCTTGGCATGGAAATTATCAGAGAATAGAAGGTTTGATAGTAACGCAGAGAAAGTTTTCTAAGGAACTCCTAGAAGAACATCACATTGTTGATTCTAGAGTCAGCCCCCTCGACATGAATATGAAACTATCACCTTGTGATAGTCCTTTACTGGCTGATCCTGAGCAGTATCGCAGATTAGTGGGTAAAATTAATTACCTTACGAACACTAGACCAGATTTGAGTTTCATAGTGCAACATCTTTCTCAGTTTCTGAAAGAACCTTTCGAGAATCACTTTGCTGCAGCAATTCATGTTCTTCAACAATGGATTATTGTTCAACAAAACTGCAGATTTAGCCCTTGTTGCCTACTGTGATTCGGACTGGGCCTCGTGTTCTTTGACTCGCCGCTCGTAAGTGGTTTTTATATTCTTTTGGGCGGCTCACCCATATCTTGGAAGGCTAAAAAGCAAGCTTGTGTGTCATTATCTTCTGCTGGCAGAGTATCGCGATATGCGGAAGGTTACTTCTGAGTTGCCTTGATTAAGCCGGTTACTGTCAGAATTGGGAATTGATTTCATCACTCTTATCCCTCTACATTACGACAATAAATCAGCTGTCTTCATCGCCACCAATCCCATTGCACATGAACGTACCAAACACGTGGAAATTGACTGTCACTATGTCAAAGAACAAATACAGCGAGGCTTAATTGTTGTTAGCCACATTCCCAGCTCTCGACAATTGGCTGATATGCTCACTAAAGGACTCAATGGAAGACAATATCTTCATCAGCTTCCTTCAATGGGCATTCGATGTTATTCTCCTACATAGTCTACACGTTCAAGCCACGCTCTACGTGCGTGTCTTGAGGGGGTGTAGGGATTACTTCAGTTTGTTACAACTATGTTACAGTTTGTTATGCCTTTTGTCTGTTTGTTATTCAAAACTCTATAATTTTGGTACTTTCTGTTTTGCTACTCTCTGGTGGTTGTATATATACTACAACATCACACACTGTGAATTCTTTTCCCGCTATGTATGCAGTTCTCTCCTTCTCTTCATTCTCATTTCAATTTCTCGATCTGGTGCTAGCTGTACTCGTACAATCGACAAGCTTTTCTTGAATATAAGAAGGTTATAAAAAGTACAAACTTTTTATCACCAAGGCTAGACATACATCAGCATAATTAAGAAATGCCATTTATTGCTTCGTGGATTCAAAGGGAGCGAGGGTTTCTCGTAGGGAAGATACTATTCTAGGCTCGTTTGTAATTAACGTCGATCCAAAAGAACTACAAGCAAAAACAACATTAACTACTGCAGTAAGTCAGCCAGTCTCTCTACTGGACACAAACATTCCAGCTCCTATTGGGAATCCCTCCACCAGTTTCCATCCCCTCACATCTCCCTTCTTTAAACGACATCCAACTTGTAGTTTCCATATCTCATCTCAGAAGCGGAAGCTAAAAAATCACCCACTACCCCATGTCGATCATATATTTTGGGATGAAGTAAAAGAAAAACAAAAATAAGAAGGGTAAAAGAAAAACAAAAACAAAAATAAGAAGGGAAAAAGACGTGCTTGAGAGCTGGTAGATTTAAAAAAGAGAGAGAGCACTCTTTTCAAATTTTCCACCATCAAAACAAATTTGAAAAACAAAAAGAAAACTCACAATATATAGACCCAATCGTCCCATATAATTGTCGCAACTAATCCTCATCTTCTTATAGAAAGAAAGATACATATTGATGCTTGTACATGGCGGTGGTGCAGGACAAAAAATATTCTAGATTTTAGTTAGTGTGCTAAGGAAAGCAGGATCAAGTATGCATGGTTAGAATGCGAAACCCTTGACTCAATAAAAATATTACTAGTAACGAAACACAATGCGTGATCTAATTGTAGGCCGGTGGGCATGATATATAATGGGTCATTAACTATGGATATAAACAGGATTACGTACGTGTCTTATTGATTATAACCTGCAACGCATTTGTGGATACATGACATACTAAAGGATGGATTAGTATAATTTGACACATATATACGTTAGGTCTTCTTTGTATTAGTGGAGCAACAAATGAGAATTAATTAATTACAATTAGCACGCACTAATTACAAACTTAAGGGAAACGACAAAAGGTCAGCCACTATATGTTGTTATCAAATATTGCTGCTCGCGTGCTTATTCTTGTATCTTACACCTATAAATACATTGCTTTGGGAACATTCATATAATTACATTAAACATCGCGTTATTTCCTTTGTAATCTTGATGATCTGATTATATGTAGCAGCAGAATATAGTTATACTTTAATTTAACGTTCGTCAGGATGGTGCTACTAATTTACTCGATAGGTCTGCTCTTGTTGACAGAGATGGCGGCCAGAGGCTTCCCTGCTGGAGCTGATGGTCTGTCCATGAGCTACTACATCATGTCTTGCCCTACAGTTGAAGGCATCGTGAGAGATGCTGTTAATAGAGCTCTTCAGTCTGATCCCACCTTAGCTGGACCCTTACTTCGAATGCATTTCCATGACTGCTGGATTCAAGTATGTTATATACGTTTAGTTTGTTCAGTATTTTCTCAAGGGTTTTTGAGCTTGTGATCGATGAATCTATTTTCTTATTTAATGCATGAAATCAAGGGATGTGATGCGTCAATTCTTATTGATTCAACAAGTGGTAACAAAGCTGAGAAGGACTCGCCTGCTAACTTAAGCTTAAGAGGGTACGAGGTAATTGATGACATTAAAGATGAGATCGAAGAGCAGTGTCCTGGAGTCGTGTCTTGTGCTGATATTGTGGCCATGGTTGCAAGAGATGTTGTGTTCTTGGTAACAATTTATAATTCAAGTAACCCTTGATTTTTATTATACATATATGGCGGAAATTGATCTCCTTATAATATCTATCATATATATAGTCTGGAGGTCCAATCTTTGACATACCAAAAGGAAGGAAAGATGGAAGACGGTCTAAGATTGAAGACACTGTGAACCTCCCACCTCCTACTTTCAACAGCTCTGATCTCATCACTACTTTTGGCAACCGTGGTTTCACAGCTCAAGAAGTGGTCGCCTTATCAGGTAACTAAATTTCAATCCACAATATTAATATTATCAATTCTCAGTAATATATATATAAACTTAATTATACATATTATGTACCATTCTCAGGTGCGCACACGCTGGGAGTCGCGAGATGCTCATCCTTCAAGAACAGGCTGACGGGTGCTGACCCAACAATGGATACTCGGTTCTCAAACACCCTGTCGAGAGTCTGCGCAGCGGGTGACACAGCGGAGCAACCGTTTGACCGGACAAGGAACACCTTCGACAACCTCTACTTTCTGGCACTTCAGAGAAGAGAAGGACTGCTGACTTCAGACCAGACCCTTTTTGCAAGCGGTAGGACTAGAGGTTTTGTCAACGGTTACGCTAAGAACCAGGCTATGTTCTTCCTTGACTTCCAGCAGGCGTTAATCAAGATGAGCTCGCTCAATGTTAAAGAAAGATCCAACGGGGAAATTCGTCGGGATTGCCGAAGGGTTAACTGAGTACATGTATCTTATAAAATATATATATAGTAGTACTATATACCTACTAGCTAGTGACCGGTTGATCGGTCAGTCCATGGTTGATGGCTGGGTTAGGTGACTAGGGTTTCTTTTTCGAAGAACAGATGGCCAGGGTTTCGAATACTATATACCAGTACTTCGTTTTTTTGGTCAGAAAGGTGGGCCTAAGCCTTCATATTAGAAACATTAGAGTAGCTTTCCTCAGATAACAGAGGAAGAATACATGCAGGAGGACATAGTAACTCACGCATACCAGTGTCCCAACCTACCCCTTCTTTAGCTAGCCTATCAGCCATGGTGTTACAAGACCTGGGTGAGAAAGAAACCACCGCCTCTCTAATCGATTCTAGAGCAGATTTACACTCATGAACAATTGGTTTGTAAGGATGATTAAAAGGACAGTTCTCAATGAGATTTACTGCTAGTCTGGAATCTGAACAGAAGCAAACTCTATTGAAATTCCTTCTTCTTGATAGATTGACCGCATGAAGGATAGCCATGAGCTCTGAATGTAGTACATCTTCTTTTGCAAAAACAGCTACAAATCCTGTAATCCACTCTCCTTCATGATCTCTACATACACCAGCCGCAACAACATTAGCACAATTTGGATTAACAGAGCCATCCACATTAAATTTTAACCAAGAAAAAACAGGAGGAGACCAGATAGTAACTTCCCTATGCGTCTTAGAAGCTAGCCTCTGATTGCTGGAGCTGCAATTGAGAGCCGAATTTGCATCCCAAGCTCTTCTGTTCTGATGAACTGCTTTCACCACATTGATAAATGGCATAAACACCCTGTTCTCACCTTTAAATACTTTTGAGTTTCTCCAGTTCCAAAGCAAAGAACAGGTAACAGCAAATAAAGCCTTTAACTTATCTTGCATCATAAAATTAGCTTTAGTACCAATGTAACCATCCAACCAGTCCGACAAATTCATAGTATAGAAACTGTATCTATCAGCAGCAACAATTAATTTATCCCAAACCTTTCTCGCAATCGGACAATCACGCAAAATGTGTAGGATTGATTCATCAAAACCACAGTAATGACAAGCACTAATATTAGTGAATCCTAAATGATATCTTCTAGCATTAGTCATCAGTTTGCCCAAACCAACTTTCCAATAGAAAAACTTAACCCTTTCCTGAGTCTTAAGGTTCCAGATTCTAGAAAATAAACCAGATTGGGAACAGAGGGAGTAAGGAGAGGGACTGTTGCTTGACAGTAAGTATTAAGCACTTTTAACACTATAATCACCACTCGCATCCAAAGTTAAAAAATCAGAGACACCCTCAGGAGACACTTTCAATTTCAACAACACATCCTGACAAGAGGAGGGGAGAAAATTAGCCAATCTCTCCCAGTTCCACCCCCCTGATGGCGCCAATAGGTAGCAACACTTTCATTAATCATATCAGGAGGAATAAAGACAGTAGCAATCGAAGCTAGGTTTGGATGAATACACCAATAATCTAACCAAAATTTCATTGTATTACCATTACCAATTACCAACCTAGATCCCCTCTCAATTAAATCAGAACATGAACGAATGTTTTTCCAATTAAAAGAGCCTCTGTTAGACTCCGGATTTGTATATTTTCTTAATAGAATTTTCTGACATAGACGGGGAGGTTTACTGATTAAGTTCCAAACAATTTTGCCAAAACAGGCTCTGTTGATGTGACCAATGGCCGCGGTCAAAGTAGTGTGCGTAAGTCCAGTCGTGTGAAGCAGTTACCAGTGTGGCTAAGAGACCCATGAATTAAGATGGGGTTAGGATAAATAGTGGTTAAAGATCGTGCAGTGTGGGCACTTACAAATAGTTTATTACTAGTCTTTTATTATTTCCTTTAGTATTATTATATATATATAGCTCTGCAGCTAATGGATAGACATCACCTATTAATCAATTACTTCTCTCTCTGTTCTTTCTCCCTACTCTTTCTTCCTAAGACTTTTCTTTCCCCCTCATTCCATACGTCCAACCAAGACCAGTGGTCTCATTGGTGCTTTCATTGTCTCCATGACGGACGGTTCGACCACTCGATTCCGCGCCTTGGATGATGCACTCAAACAAACAAATGACACTGTCACTCACCTTTCTGAACAACTTCAACAGCACGCTTCCCTTCAGCAGTCCATGGCTGCCAGATTTGAGGAATCTCATACAAGAATCTCTACCCACTTAACCGAAATGCTCTCTCGCTTATCTCAATTGGAGCGACAGACACCACTGTTACCACGTCCTCATTCCTCTTCTTCTCACCCAAATCCTCGCATTCCCAAATTAGAAATTCCTCACTTTAACGGAGACAATGTTCTGGGGTGGTTGTTTCAAATTGAAAGATTCTTTCAATACCATCAGACACATATGGATCAGCGGTTAGATGTGGCCTCCCTGTATATGACCGGCCCAGCACTAGTATAGTTTACATGGCAACATCAATTGAATCTCTTTCTGACATGGGCGCAGTTCAAACGGGCTATTGAGCTTCGCTTTGGTCCATCTGATTATGAAAATCCAGAAGGTTCCTTGTATAAATTATGTCAAACTGCCTCTGTCAAGCAATACATCGAGCAGTTTGAAGCACTCAATACCCGCGTCCCAGGCTTGTCTGCCACCAGCGCACTAAATTGTTTCATTTCTGGGCTCAAAGAAGATATTAAAAGGGAAATTCTCATCCTTAAACCAACGTCCATGTCTGATGTTGTTGGTCTTGCTAAATCGCTTGAAACAAAGCTCCATAATAAGGTGACACCTTATAACCGGCCCCCTCTGAACCGCCTTGCTTTGCCCTCTCCTCTTGTCGTAGTGCAACCGTCCTCAACCACAACTCCTAGCCCCACCAAACATAACCCGACTCCACGACTCCATATCAAGAAACTTTCACCAGCTGAGGCACTGGCCCGCCGCGAGAAGGGGCTGTGTTACAATTGTGACGAAAAATTCGTTCCTGGTCATCGTTGCAAGGGCCGTCAATTTCTCTGTATGATTATTGATGTCACTGATGTCGATGAAGACAACCCTGACGAGCTCAAGCTTGCTGACCCTAGCGATGTTCCAGTGACCGTTTCTCCATCGGAACCTCCCCCTAACATATCTTTACATGCCTTGGAAGGTCATGTGGTACCGACCACGCTGCGCTTGTCGGGTAAAATCAAGGGCCGCTCCGTTATCATCCTGGTGGACAGTGGGTCCACCCACAACTTTATTCAATCCAGGATAGCAAAGCACCTCCATCTCCCGATTGAGCCATCTCGCCACCTCAAAGTCACCGTAGGTAATGGAGAATCAATGTCCATTGATGGTCTTATTTCCCAAGCACCACTTCTCCTGGGCAACCACGAGTTCGCTGTCGAGCTTTTCCTTCTTCCCATTTACGGTGCCGATATTGTGTTGGGCTGTCATTGGCTAGCAGGCCTTGGACCCATCCTCTGTGATTACCAACAACTGTATATGCAGTTCAAGCATGAGGGAACTACTCTCACTCTGCATGGTATTCCACCTGGTGAACTATCGCAGATCACACTCTCCCAGCTACGGGACGAGGGACACAAGCACTCTCTCGCCAGTTACTTCCACATCACCATAGAGTCCACCACACCTGACTCTTCTACAACACTCCCGACAAGCCCTCCACCACTGGTCCATCCAGACATCCAACACATTTTGGATCAGTATGCTTCAATCTTTGAGTCCCCACGTGGTCTCCCACCTCCACGGCCACACGACCACACTATTCCTCTTTTACCACACACAGAGCCAGTAAATGTGCGGCCCTACCGCTATCCACACCGACATAAGACAGAGATAGAAAAGATGGTCCGCGAGATGCTCTCTGATGGGATCATCCGCCCAAGTACTAGTCCGTTCTCTTCTCCCGTTTTGCTTGTTCGCAAGAAAGATGGAACTTGGCTGTTTTGTATAGACTACCGTGCACTCAATGCGGTCACTGTTAAAGATTGTTTCCCGATCCTGACAGTGGATGAACCCTAGATGAACTCCATGGTGCTACAGTCTTTTCCAAACTGGATCTTCGGGCAGGTTACCACCAACTTCGCGTCTCCCCATCGGACATTTACAAGACCCGTTCCGAACGCACGAGGGTCACTACGAATTCGTAGTAATGCCGTTTGGCCTTACCAATGCCCCGTCATCATTTCAAGCTGCCATGAATACTCTCTTCAAGCCGATTCTTCGCCGGTATGTTTTGGTCTTTTTTGATGACATCCTCATCTATAGTACTAATTGGCCATCCCATTTGGAGCATCTTGCACATGTTCTACAGGTCCTTCAGGACAACTCCTTCTTTGCCAAATCTTCCAAATGCTCCTTTGGAGTTTCTGAGATTGCTTATCTTGGTCATGTTATCTCCAACATCGGGGTTGCCACTGATCCCGACAAAGTCCGGGCGGTGCTCGACTGGCCTCAACCACGCTCTCTCAAGCAGCTGCGGGGGTTCTTGGGCCTCGCGGGGTATTACCGGCGCTTTGTTTCTGGTTTTGCCAACATTACAGGCCCTCTGACGCAACTCCTGCGGAAGGATGCGTTCATTTGGACATCCGAGGCGACAACAGCCTTTGAGAAATTGAAGATTGCCCTCTCCTCTGCACCCGTGTTGGCCCTCCCTAACTTTGATGAGCCATTTACGGTTCAAACAGATGCATCTGGTTCTGGCGTGGGTGCAGTGCTGTCCCAGCGAGGACACCCGGTTGCCTTTTTCAGTAAACAATTATGCCCACGCATGCAAGTAGCATCAGCATATTCTAGAGAAATGTTTGCGGTCACGGAAGCAATAAAAAAATGGAGGCACTATCTTCTCGGCAGCCGGTTCACAATAATTACAGATCACCAAAGCCTGCGGTCATTAATCTCTCAAACCATTCAAACACCTGAACAACAAAAGTGGTTATACAAATTACTGGGATTTGATTTTGATATTATATATCGGCCGGGGAAGGAAAATAAGCCAGTAGATGGCTTATCCAGAGTCCATGACGTACAGATGCAGGCCCACCAGGTTCTTTCCCAGCCTGTAATTGGAATATTATCTGCTCTGCGTGCCTATATTGCCGACCACTGCCAACAGCTTACCACGGATATCGTTCAACATCCAGATCGCTATCCGGATTATTCTATTAAAGGTGATCTTATTTACTATCGCAACCGCCTTTTTGTTCCCAAAGAATCTGCCCTTCGACATCTCCTCTTGTTCGAGTTTCACTCTTCTCCACAAGGCGGACACACTGGCATAGCCCGCACAATGGCCAAATTAGCAGCAGCCTTTTATTGGCCTAACATGCGTTCAGACGTCAAGTCTATGGTGGAGTGCTGCACCACTTGTCAGGAATTAAAGTCAGAAAATCGCCCATCTAAAGGTCTCCTCCAACCTCTCCCTATTCCAGGCAAGATCTGGGATCAACTATCGATGGATTTCGTCACCCACTTGCCACTGTCCCAGGGGAAGACAATGGTGCTAGTTGTAGTTGACCGATTATCTAAATACGCACACTTTTGTGCCTTGGGTCCCAACTTCTCTGCTCTTCATGTTGCTGAAGTATTTGCTAAAGAAATTTGTCGGCTTCATGGGATGCCTTCGAATATTGTTTCTGACCGTGACCCCATTTTCATGAGCTCTTTTTGGCAAGAATTGTTTCGCCTCCAGGGCACCAGTCTCTCTATGTCCAGTGCATATCATCCCCAATCTGATGGGCAAACGGAAATCGTGAATCGATTGATGGAAGATTACTTGCGTAGTTTCGCCAGTGACGCACCTCACACGTGGTATCGGTATCTGCATTGGGCTGAATGGTGCTATAATACTAGTCTTCATTCTTCTATTGGGATGACTCCCTTCGAAGCTGTTTATGGTTGCGCCCCACCGACTTTAGCAGATTATTTCCCCGGTACTTCTAGTGTTGCCTTGGTCGATCATGCTTTGGTGGATCGTGCAGCAATCATTGACTTATTGCGTGCCAATATTACCCGTGCTCAGGTGCGCATGAAGAACAAAACTAACCAGCATCGGACCGACGTCACCTTCACTGTAGGTGATTGGGTATATGTGAAGCTACAACCGTATCGTCAAACAATAGTGGCCCAAGCGGAGGTCACATAACTATCTAAACGATTCTATGGGCCATTCCGCATTACTCGACGGATCGGGGCAGTTGCTTATGAGTTGCAGTTACCTTCCAATGCTCGAATTCACAATGTGTTCCATATCTCTTTACTCAAGAAATTGCGGGGAGCCCCTCCAACTATTGCCGGTGTACTCCCTTCGGAATTTGTTGGTCACTATCCAGTCATTCAACCAAAGAAGATTCTACAAACTCGAACCCAAATCCAAGGTACCCGCCTTGTTCCCCAAGTTCTGGTCCAATGGAGTGGCCTCCCCGACACTGATTCTACATGGGAAGACGTGGTTAGCTTCAAGCAGGATTATCCAGATTTTAGCCTTGAGGACAAGGCTATTTTGGAAGAAACGGGCAATGTGACCAATGGCCGCGGTCAAAGTAGTGTGCGCAAGTCCAGTCGTGTGAAGCAGTTACCAGTGTGGCTAAGAGACCCATGAATTAAGATGGGGTTAGGATAAATAGTGGTTAAAGATCGTGCAGTATGGGCACTTACAAATAGTTTATTACTAGTCTTTTATTATTTCCTTTAGTATTATTATATATATATAGCTCTGCAGCTAATGGATAGACATCACCTATTAATCAATTACTTCTCTCTCTGTTCTTTCTCCCTACTCTTTCTTCCTAAGACTTCTCTTTCCCCCTCATTCCATACGTCCAACCAAGACCAGTGGTCTCAGTTGACATCCCTCATTTTACGCAAACCTAAACCACCTGCATCTTTAGGAAGACATAACGTATCCCACCCTATATCGTGAAACTTTCTTTCATCAGATTCATGACCCCATATAGAGTCCCTACACAGCTTATCTATATTGTTGCAAACACCTTTTGGGAGAATTTGACATTGCATGGAGTGGATAGGAATAGAAGCAACCGCACTCTTAACGAGGCAAACTCTCCCAGCCATGGAGAGAGTTTTCCTCTTCCATCCTGCAAGTCTAGATCTAACCTTAGACACAATCAGATTATGATCTTTTATAGATTCCCGACCCTATTTAAGATGGACACCCAAATATTTCCCAAACTTCCTAGTGATAGGCATACCAGATTCAGATTTAATGATCCTAGCCCTTTAATCACTAATGTTATTTGAAAGGAAAACCATAGATTTTCTAAAATTAATAACTTGGCCAGAGGCACCACAAAAAACCTCAACACTTTCTCTCATAATTCTTATTTGCCTTGGACTAGCAGAACCAAACAATACTAAGTCATCCGCAAAAAATACGTGAGATAAGTTATTACCTTTTCTGCCAATAGATAATGGAATCCAATCTTTCGAATCCACATATCTATGAATAAGCTAAGACAAGTGCTCCATACATAGCACAAAAATATACGGAGACAGGGGGTCCCCTTGTCTTATACCCCTCCCTGCCTTAAAGGATTCTGAAAGATTACCATTCCATCCCACTTGAAAAGAAACAGAAGAGATGCAGAAATAAATAAGACTTTTCAGATTTTCAGGAATACCCAAACAGCTCAAAGTATCATATATAAAATCCCACGCTAGACAATCATAAGCTTTGGCTAGGTCGATTTTCATTGCAACGAATCCATCCCTAGCCTTAGTACGATCCATGCAATAGATAGCCTCCTGAACTAGGATAATATTATCCATAATACTTCTCCCAGGAACAAAACTAGATTGACTCTCAGAAACCCATCTATGCATAAAAGGTTTCAATCTATTTACTATAACTTTAGCCAAAATTTTATACTGAACTTGACAGAGAGATATAGGTCTAAACTGACTAACCTCAATGGGGGAATCAACCTTGGGGATTACAGTGATTATGGTCTCATTCAATTTAGAGGCAACGGATTGAGAGGAAAAAGCATTCCTAACAAAATCAAGGACATTAGGGGCAACTAAGTTCCAAAAGTGCTGATAGAAACCAGCAGGGAAACCATCCAAACCGGGGGCACTAAAAGCTTTCATGTTTTTCACCGCATTCCAAACTTCATCTAGAGACACCTGATTACATAAATTATCCTTATCCTCCCTATTCAAAGCTACAAAATCATGACCCCCAAGAATATGAGGAGCACAGCCCCTTTTACCAAAAAGAGAAGAGAAATGGTTTTTGAGCAAATTCCCTAAATCAACATCACCAGAAACCCAACATCCATCTGGACCTAGCAGCTTGCAAATTCTATTTTTACTTCTCCTAATATTGGCTTTAGCGTGAAAGTAAGCGGTATTCTTGTCCCCCAAAGTAATCCACTTATCTCTGGATTTTTGCATTCAAAGAGATTCCTCACGGATCAGCCAAGAATCAAGTTCTCTCATCAATTTGCCCTCCAAGCCCTTTAAGTGATCACCTCTACCACTATCAACCACTTTTTGAATCCCTCTAAGTCTAGCCAGAACCTGCCTCTTAGACAATATGATATGCCCAAAAATGTTTCTATTCCAATATCTTAAGTGAGAACCTAACCCGTCAATGGACTCCTTGAGACTAGCAGTTTTACACCAATTTTGAGCAACCGTAGACTTAAAATCAGGGTGAGAAAGCCAAGCAGCAATGAACTTAAATTGAGAGCTATTATTTCTATTCCTATAGGCATAGTTAAAATGCAAAACCAGCGGGCTATGATCAGAAGAGGTTCTGGGGAGAACCTCTACCACCGCATCAGGGAAGGTTCTCATCCAATACACATTAGACAGCACCCTATCCAAACAAGCACACACATTTCCATTTGACCAAGTGTACCTATTACCAAAAGATTTGATATCCAGCAAACTATTCTCATGAAACCAAGCAGAGAAATCACAATCCACACCAAAAATTTTATTAGCAGATTTATTTCTATCATAAGGATATAAGGTAGCATTAAAATCCCCCCCCCCTAAAACCCAACCCGATGATGAGAGAACATGGAGCTTACGCAACTGATCCCAAAGAGTTTTCCTTAATCTTTTATCAGGTTTCACATATATAGCAGTAAAAAAGAAATGAGAATTTCCCCCTAAAATCTTACAGTGCACAAACTGGTCATCATAGCAAATAACATCAAGATTCAACGACTTTTTCCATAATACCCAGATTCCACCACTAAAACCTTGGGCCTCAACCCGAAAAAACTCATCAAAACCCAGCTTAGAACAAATACGATCTGCAGTAGCACCACTAATACGCGGTTCAAACACAGCAACAATTTCAGGACAAATCATGCGAACAATATCTTTAAACGAACGAAAGAAACTGAGCTTAAGGTCCCCTCGAACATTCCATAGCAAGATCTTATTATTCATTATAACCTGAATAAGCTTACCAGAGAACCAACTTACTCAATCGCCATCCCGTCGGGTGGCTTATCTAGACGTAGCTCATCCAACCTGTTAACCTGCACTGCCCTCCCCTGCTGGACTGCACCGGAGGCCTCAGTCTGGCCAAGCATCGAAGCGCTACTGACTACGAATACATCGTCACCAGAAACCCCTTCGTGGACATTCCCAACTTTCGCTCCTCTTGATATACTAGAATTACGGTGAACATTTCTTTGAACAGCAGCTAGGTTATTTCGGATGCCTAATTCCTTATCCCCACGTTGAGACTCATTACCTCCCAAAGATTTAGACTCATTATCCAGTTTAGCATACCGAGAGTCAGCCACTTCAACCCCAGAATTAGGGTTGCGAGAAAGAGCAGTGGGTTTTCGAGAGAGGCGGACCATGTTTTTCTTCTTTGGTACCATCCATTCACCGAAATCTTCTTGAACGTGTTTAAGATCATCTAAACTGCTTTCCTGGACTAACTTAACACCTTCCGCTTGCTGGACTGCCCCATCATTCTCACGAAACGGACACTCAGAATCTTTATGACCATAACAGCCACACTTGAAACACACAAGATGAAGGTCTTCATACTCAATCTTCATAATCCTTCTTCGGAAACGATATTTGGCCAATAAAGGTTTAGTAAGATCCACTTCAATAGCCACCCTTGCTAATCTAGATTTGTCAAAACAGGAGGGGGACAAATCTACTCGCTTAACTTTCCCGACTTTCGATCCAACAATTGACAAAAAATCCTCGTTATAGTACTCACTCGGGAGATCTGGAAACCGAACAAGAACTTCTGAATTCGACAACGCCTCCGTATTTGGGTTAAAATTGGGCCTCCATCTTCGAATGGTTAAGTATCGGTCCATGATAGGCCACGGCCCCTCCTTGAGGACGAAATCCATGTCTTCCAGCTTGGAAAAAACAATTCTGAAAAAGTCGTTTGTTAAGTCTTCCATCGCAAAATCACCCCTTAACCTCCACCGGTTCTTCAATCTATCAAACAACACATTCAGAGGAACGTTCTTCCCCAACAGCTTAACTATCACGGCGTTCTGCCACGGTCGTCGATAATTCAATTTCTGTTTTTTGGTAAGCACAATCGTCGGACATTTCGGATCATTATCATCAATACCTTCATCATCGTCATCAGAAACATCATCCCAGATATCATCCATTGGAGGCTGCTCCTTTTGAACGTCTCTTGAAACCACGACACTAAAAGAAAGTTTCGTACCTTCCTCTGAAATGCCCAGCGCACCCAGATTTGAATCACGAATCTCCATATCCATTGCAAAATCCCCTTCATTTCTCGGTTTCTTTGAAGCCTTTTGGAGCAGCACTTGGTCCTCAATGTCTTCGAAGCGGAGAGTCAAAAATTAAAGAAAGAACAAGGGAGAGAATAACAGAGCGGTCGCAAGGAGCGACCACTAAAGAAGACGGAAAGGAACGAGAAGAAAAACTGAGGGAAACCAATTAGAACAGGAAATCTGGAATCGATTTCCGATTCCAATCATCGACGTGTAGAAGAACCCTAAATCCCCTTTTTCCACTCCAGCACGTGCTAAGCGCATTCTTTCTACATGTTTTTGGATAATTGTTCTTTTAAGAACCTTGATATACCAGTACTTCTTTGGGTGGTGATTTACACGGAATAAAGACAAAGGAGATATTATAATCCATCAGGGTTACTCTTTTATCTTATAGTACTTGTGTAGTTGTTGCATACGTGCTTACTGTTTGTATATAACAGAGTTTATAAACGGTTCAAACGCTATTAGTATTAGTTTTTTTTAAAAAAAATAAAGAGACGTGTGTGTATATATATCAGAAGTAACGTAACATATTAGATACATAGTAGCCCTATGTATCTGACTACTAATCAGGGATTACGGTTAAGGGAGGGGAGGATATACAAAATCTCCCTAGCAGATAACCAAACAAACCAAGGGGCTTTGGGAGGGAGGATATACAAAAACTCCCTAGCAGCGACCCAAAATAGCCTAGAGCTGGTAACCACGCACCAGCCCAAAGGTCCCAAAATTCAACATAACATTCAGATTTACAAAAGATTTGAACTCCTATGTGCACAACACCCTATCAAGCCAGTCAAAGTCAACACTGGAGCTTTGCATCCTTGTCCAAATGATAGCTTTGATTGCCATTTTGATGTCCGAAATGATGAGAGAGGGGCCTCTGGTTTGGTTGGTCATGGCTCACTTACATCTTTTAATCCAGAGGTGATAGACCACATTGGCGACAGCCGCTCGTTTCACTAAGTCAATCAGGCGATGCCTCTTGCAGTAGCGGATGATCCGGGTTGAACAACTGCGAAGACTTTTCCGATTGGTAGGTATATCCAGCCAGTCACAGATAGTCCACCAGACCCTGCAAGAATACCTACAATGGAAGAAAAGATGGTTGTTTGTCTCTTGAGCATGCTCATAGAGCCAGCAACAGTTAGCAAAACTTATGCCCCATGATTGGAGCCTATCACACGTTTTAAGCCTACCTTTAAGAGTAATCCATAGCATAAATTTATCTTTAGGAATAGATCAAATATTCCAACAAACATTGAACCAATGGAAATTCTGGGGAGGTGGGGAGACATCATTATAGAATGTGCGGACCCTTAGACAGGTGGGATAGGAATTGAAAAGAGAAATGGCATCATTAATAGACCCACATTGCTCCTTTGGGTGGTGACAATAAAAACTATCTATAATGACACTTTGGGAGGTGATTTACACGGAATAAAGACAAGATATTATAATCCATCAGGGTTACTCTTTTATCATATAGTAATTGTGTAGTTGCATACGTGCTTACTGTTTGTATATAATCATAGGGCTGCTAGAAACTCATCACTCCAAACCCTCCAATATAAGAGATGGAATCTTTGAGGACTAGGAAGAACTGGAGAATGGTGTGAAGTATTCTTGGCAGTCAGGTGGTATCATTATTTCTTGGTCCCAGAGTGAGTTGAATGCAAAGATGGTCATGAGCAACAACAGGTGGGTGGCGATGGAAGTACAAGTACCTCATAGTATATTTCGGGTACTGATAATATTCATCTATAACCCCCACTGATGCAGTAGGACGTAGACAGGTGTATGTGGAGTTATACTATGTGAAACATAATTTGAGTTTACCAATCTTGGCAGTGGGTGATTTCAATGAAGTCAGACAAGGTGATGAAAGGAAAGAGGGTCTAAATTCAAACATTACTGCATCGATGGCAGATTTTAATGATTGGATCAGGGAGATGGAGATGCTGGAGATCCCTCTCTCGGGTTGTAAGTTCACTTGGAAAAGAAGCGGATTAATGAGCCGCATTGAGCGAGCTTTCTGCTCAGTGGATTGGTTGAATCAGCTCCCAAATTTAATATTGCACGGTAGACCTAGGAAACTGCCTGGTCACATGTTTATGTGGATAAAATTCCAGCATCAAGATTGGGGACCCAAGCCATTTCGTGTGTTCGATATGTGGATGGAGGACACTACAAGATAAAAGCATTATAGCGACACACATTTATTGTGACACATAATTAAGTGTCATTATAGATAGTTTTTATTGACACAAATATGTGTTATTAAAGATTTTTTAATTTTTACTAATTTTTTTATACAAATGTCAATATAGCACTATATTTACTAACTGAAAATTAAAACTTTACTGACTGAAAAAAATATGAGTCAATTTATATATATATCATTATAACTAATAAATTTTAGATAAGTTAGTAAAAGATTTTCTTCTAAAAAAAAAGTCAATCTAAGATTTCATCCAAAAAAACTCATAATCGCCACCCACTCAAGCGGTTCCTTAAAAAAAACTCAAACTACACCTGAAACTAAAGGAAATGAAGGGGAAGTTGCGGCAGTGGAACAAAGAAAAATTCGGGAGGTTTGATCTCACCTTGGAACAACAATCAGAGAGTCTTGGAAAACTGGATAAACTAGATGAGAATCAAGGATTTGATGAAGAGCGCAACCTGGCTAGACTCAAACTGAAATCTGAAATGTGGGACACCCTCCGCAAAGAGGAAAGATACTGGCGACAAACATCTCGAGAAATAATTAGAAGGAGGGAGATATGAACACTCAATATTTTCACCGGCAAACAACAATCAATAGGAACTCAAACATAAGTGTTGCCCTCCTAATTAATGGTCGGTTGCCTTGTAGTCCCCTAGCGATTCGGAAAGAAATCCGGCAGTATTTCAAAGGTATTTTTTGTTTAGATCCAGCCTCCGGCAACCTCCCGATCCATACAAACAGACCGAAAGTATCACAGTTGAAATAGGCATAATTGATCTCAATTCCTACTGCAAGCGAAATCAGAAGGACGGTATGGGGGTGTGATGGTAGCAAGTCCCCGGGATATGATAGATATAACTTCAGCCTGCTAAAACGAATGTGGAGAATCATTGGCCAAGATTTCACGTCGGAAGTTATGAAATTCTTCACGGATGGACATTTTCCAGTGGAGATAAATACTACGTGGATCAAACTCATTCCTAAGAAAGTAGGGGCTGAATCGCTGGATGAATACTGACCAATAAGTGTTATTGGCTGTAGTTATAAGGTAATCACAAAGATTATGGCTAATAGGCTAGCCATGGTGGTGAATAATCTGGTGGGAGACACGCAATCAGTCTTCATCAAGGGTCGCCATATCCTTGAAGGGCCGTTGATGGAGAACGAGGTAATCCACTGGATGAAAACTAAGAAGAGGAAAGGATTTATATTTAAGCTTGATTTTCGGAAAGCCTACAACAGTGTCAGCTGGAACTTCGTTCTGAAAATGTTGGAGTTATTTGAATTCCCAAGCACATGGATTGCCTGGGTTCGGAAATGCATTACTACTCCTCGAATAACGGTACTCATGAATGGCTTGCCCACCCCCACCTTTAAGCCTAGACGAGGGTTACGCTGAGGCGGTCCTCTCTCGCCGTTGTTGTTTATAATTACTGTTGAGGCACTAAATTGGCTGTTGGACGAGGCTACACGGTCTGGAGACATGAAAGGAGTGGTATTAGGTTCAAACGGAACCAGGTTATCGCATCTGCAATTTGCCGACAACACCCTAATTTTTGGTACTCCATCAAAACATGAATTGAGGTCATTAAAATGGATTATGACCTTGTTTGCCAATATGTCAGGATTAGAAATAAATTGGGACAAGTTAGTGGTATATGAGATCAATCTGCAAGCCTCGGAGAAGGAACTTGTCAGTAATGTCCATGGTTGCCAATTTGGATCTTTTCCCAACACCTATCTCGGTCCCCCTGGAGAAAATCCAAGGAAAACTGAAACTTGGTGTCCATACATCTCGAAGATTGAGGCAAGATTGAGCCGGTGGAAATCCTCTTGTCTGTCGTATGCTGGTAGATTGGTTTTGATTCGATCAGTCCTGGATAGTCTACCAATGTATTACATGAGCCTTTTTCATATGCCCAGGACAGTGGTGGAGCAAATTGCATCGATGCAGAGAAAGTTCTTGTGGGGCAGAGATAACCGAAAGGGAATCACCCTCATGAGCTGGAATTCCATGACGAAACCTAGGCAATTGGGAGGCCTGGGCCTTGGTGATTATGAGAAGCGAAATGTGGCACTGATGTGGAAGTGGTGGTGGAAGTATCAAACCTCTGATGCAAAATTATGGAAGCAAATAATATCTTCGGTGTACGACCAAGATATTTACTTGCCGGTAACTGACCAATCGTGGGGAAGAGTCTCTCAGAAGGGAGCATGGAAGGAAATTATGTCAATTGGGACATGGAACATCATTAATCAAGAGGTACTAGATAGAAATCTCAGGTGGATAGTTGGAAATGGTTCTACGATCAGATTTTGGCTGGACCACTGGATAGGTGAAAGCAACCTTCGCGCTAAATTCCCAAGGCTGTTTCTGATTAGCAATTCGAAAACTGTAATTGTCTTTGAAGTAGGCCTGTGGTCAGAAGTAAAGTGGCAGTGGCATTTAGAGTGGAGGTGGCCCCTCTTTGCATATGAAATGGAAGAAGTGCATCAGATGCTAACCTCCTAAGTGATAGCGTCGTGATGCCCAAGAGCGAAGAGGATAAACTCCGGTGGGTAGCAAGCAAGGAAGGTATGTTTTCTGTCAAAAGCTGCTATACTGAGCTAGTAAAGGTACGATGCCCTCCCCCCCTAGCACAAATTCTTTTGGTGTAAGCTGGCACCACCAAGAGTTGAAATATTTATTTGGTTTATGCTGAATAACAAGTTGGTAACCAGAGAGAGGTTGTTCAGTATGAACATTGCTACCCTGAACCCAATATTTTGCCCGTTATGTTCTATTGCTGTTGAAACAACTGACCATCTGTTCTTGTCATGCGTGGTGAGCCAAAGAGTTTGGATGCATACTTTCAAGTGGTGGGGAGTTCCTAAGATTACAGCGATGAACATTCAGCACATGTTTTTGAGCTGGTGTGAATCCCCCCCCCCCCCCGCGTCGCAGAGAGCTAGCAAGCTCTGGAGAGCTACCTTCATGTTTGTCACTTATAATCTGTGGTCTTCAAGAAACAGTATTATCTTTGAGCAGAAAACTATCGACTGGGACAGGTTGAGCTCGCTAATCAAATTGCAAACTTTGGAGTGGTGTGGAGCAAAGGAGCTTCAAATACTATCTTTTAGATTCTGAGTAGTTTAAACATCAAAGATTTACTGTAATATTTTCTAATCTGTCTGTTTTCTATTATCCCCTATATCTTATCGGCTAGAACACCCCTAGCTATAAACTTTGGCAACCGCCAGCTATCTGCTACTTGTTAGCATAATGATAAAAAAAAGTGTTTATAAACGGTTCAAACGCTATTAGTATTAGTTAACTGTATTAGAGGTTAGTAGAAATTGTCAATTGTAATTGGAGAATGACCTACACTTATAATTGGTAAAAAAGAATAACTTTAGTGATTAAGTATTAACTTTATACTATTTTATCAATTTTACTATAATTCTATAATTTAGTTTTATAAAAATAGTTCTAAAATATAAAATCCAATCAGTTTTCCGTATTCTACTAAGTTAATAATAAAAAAAGTTGGGAAAATTCACAAGATACCACAATTTGAGTTTATAATTCACAATATATCACTGTTGTTTTCGTAATTCAACTTTAAACATGCTTAAATGTTGTCCAAAGTTGATGAAACTTTATATGGACGACGCTAAAGTATTATATTTTGGTCTAATATCAAATTTGAAGTTTTTTAAGCTCATATGTGACATATGGATCCCACAACATTTAAGCATCGTCCATGTAAAGTTTCATCAATTTTGGACAACATTTAAGCATATTTAAAATTGAATTACGTAAACAACAGTGGTATATTGTGAATTATAAACTCAAATCGTGACATTTTGTGAATTTTCCCAAAAAAAGTTTTATTAACAAAAACCCGTAAATCCGTTCAGTTGTTCATGAAAACACCTACTATACTTTTTTTTTTGAAATACTATTGAGATTCATTCATTCATAAAGCAAACAGGGTAACACCAAGAGCTACAAGATAAAACACCCAGGACTGGAGAGGAGTAGTGTATTCCACCTCCATCCTCATACATATGCAAACTACTAATCATATGAACAACTTTTAAACTACCACTACAGGTAGTTACAGAGACAAAAGATAGGCTCATTAACAGCCCCAACTTACAAACACGCCTCAAATTATGAAACATATTAGAATAACCCACTACATTAACCCAAAAGGAAGCATCCTCCCTGGACTTAGGCCTGCTTCGGAAAATCTCACCATCATCCCATTCCTGAGCTCTCATTCCCATCCTGAGAGAGCTCCATCGATACGTACCCAGCTTCACCTGCCAGACTTGATAAGAAGGGAAAACTCTAGACTTTAAGTCCAACCATGCACTCCACTTGATCAATCTTTTCATTAGATTAAAACACAAGCTAAGGCTACCCATCTGAAAGATAAGCTCCAGAGCTATTAGATGTGTTAAAAGTATAACCATATGCACATTCAAAGTGCTTGAAATCTTTCTTGTAGGATTCTGATCTTGGAACTTGAGTCTAAACAGATAAAACCTCTTCTGATGTCTGTCACTATTCATTCCCTTGTTGCCACAACCCTTGTGTCTACTCTTCTATTTCCTTTTGTAGATGTGCAGCCCGAAAATCCAGCTAAAGAACTTCTTCCTAATAATCTGGGAAACCACCCCCTTACCTAGCTTACTTGTACTACATCTCCACCAACACTTAATATTCTTAGAATTCCCCAGCTCTTCATTTACTATCTTAGCTTGCTTCTCGATCTCAGAAGGAGGATAGTTAGCCACCATGCAGTTCATGTTAAGCATAACTTCCTGAATTGCTGCTAGGAGGAGACCCAACCCCCGGCAGCAAGCTTCTAATTGATTCATACCTCCTGGCTGCCTTGCTTCTCAGCAAGGGCAGCCTTAGTCAGGTTGGCCTTTGAACTCTTAGAAAGAGACTTATCCTTCTCACCCTGGGGATTCCCACTCCTCTAAACCTTCTTGTTTGGAAAGAAGAACTCCATGTCAATCACGGGTTTATGGGATTCACTGAGGAAGATTATATCCGGGTTAAGTTTTAGGATCAAACTCTTAACCCAGTAAAGTGCCTTGGATTTCCTCAAACCCCTGTAATTGAGGGTTAGACACATCATCTGATTGAAACTGATAGACAGAACAACGAATAACTAACACTCGCCTGGCCTCCACAAGCAAATGTTCAGACCGCACAGATTAACCACCAACAATACTAGCTGACCCAACTCAAAACCAAATACTGGAAAATCCGACTCTCAGGAACACCAGAAAAAAAATCAATACCGAAATTGTCAACCTCGGAAGGCTACTCTCCAGCCACTAAAATACGAAGACTATAGCACCAGAAAAACAATCACCTGGAGGAAGTGAAGAGGCGAACAAGTCAAAGCAGTCTCGACGATTTACCCCCAAAAATCAGGACTGGGCGAACAAGAACACTGAGATGGGCTAAAATATATCCAAGAACTTCCAACATGCGAACCTATGCTGCTCACAAGGTATGACTAGATAGCTTCCAAAGCGAAGAGGAAACGGACACTGGTGGAGAACGCCTACGAAGCGCTATTGAGAAAAGATCCTATAGCAACCTACTGCTTAAACCTGTGAGGGTAGAAGCCACCAGGGGTAATCCCCTAATCGTCTCTGAAGGAGAACGATAACCTAGGGTTTGATACTAATTGCCCCCAAAATCGCCTCAAAATTAGAAGGGAAAATTACATCGCCCACCCATGACGTTTGGCGAAATTACACACCCCACCCACGAGGTTTCAAAAATTACTTTGCCCACCCATGTGGTTTCCACAATTTTACATTCAGCAACTTTTCTAATATTTGATCAACTTAAAAGATGGTTAAATGTTGTTCAAAATTGATGAAATTTTACATGGACGATGCTAAGGTGTTATATTTTTGTTCAATGCCAAATCTAAAGTTTTTTAAGGTCATATATGACCTGTGGGACCCAATGAAACATGAGACACGTTCATCGGGTCCCACGGATCATAAATGAGCTTAAAAAACGTTGGATTTCACATTTTACCAAAATATAACACTTTAATATCGTCCATGTAAAGTTTCATCAAATTTGGATATCATTTAACCATCTTTTAAGTTGATCAAATATTAGAAAAGTTGCTGGATGTAAAATTGTGGAAACCACATAGGTGAGCAAAGTAATTTTTGAAACCTCGTGGATGGGGTGCGTAATTTCACCAAACATCATGGGTGGGCGATGTAATTTTTCCAAATTAGAACGATATGCGTTGTTCTGTTTCTTCATATTAAAAACACCTACTATACTTGGTTGTATAAAAATAAATTATGATTCGGAGTGATGTATGATTATTATTATATATTTTTTGTCATAGTAGGTGTGACTATTTAGAAATGCCGCCAGAATTAAAGTCCAGAACTATAATAGTAGTACGCAGCAAGTTGTCATCAGTAAATAATACTCCCCGTCCCTTCTTGACCGTCCTGTTTACTATTTGAATATGTCATTTGATTTTAATATTTAACATATACGATGATATAATTTTATGAATCTAAGTTTTGCAGTTGATTCCTTATATGATAAGCTATACATTATAAAAATTAATTTTATAAAATTATTTTATCTTATATGTTTAATATTAAAGTAAAAAAACGTGTCAAAAAACAAATAAGAAGATCAAACTGGGACGGAGTAGTATAAGTGGTCTATGGTTAATTTCTTGTTGTATCGGCAATATCCCATGTCAGCAATTCTAATTTAAAATAAATTAATACCACGTCAATCAGCACAAGGGTAATAAACTAATAACCGGTGAACTATGAATATAGACTTTGCATAGGAATGTCGAAGTGGACCCGAACCCAAACCCGACTTGAAACCGATTTTTAAAAAGTTGGGTTCGGGTTGAGATTTTTGACCTAAAAAGATTTTAGGGTTGGGTTTGGATTGAGATTTTTGATCCGAAAAGATTTTCGGGTCGGGTTCGGATTGGGTCATTGAAACCCGTTTCGGGTTCGGGTTGAACCCGCTAACCTGTAACCTGAAAAAATTAATTAAAAATAGAAAATATGTTATATTTAATGACTTAATTAATATTTAATGATAAATTTATGACTAAAATAAACATTAAATAACATAATAAATAGTTAATTAATTTATATTAAAGTATTATATATTTTTATTAAATAATCCATATTTTAAAAATAAAATAAATTTTTAAAAAAATGGTTCAGGTTCAGGTCAACCCGCTCCGGATTCGGGTTCGGGTTGGAGAAATACAACCCGCTCCGGGTTCGGGTTCGGGTTGAAGAAATACGTCCCGCTCCTGGTTCAGGTCGGGTTTGGGTTGACCTAAACTATTTTCGGGTCGGGTTCAGATTGAGCTCAACCCGACCTGAAACCCGATTTTGACACCCCTACTTTGCAGGGTCACTAGTTTGATTTGGATTAGTTTAAGATTTTTTGATATTTGGTTCCGTTTATACTTGGATGAAGTGAATTTGTTTTTTTATTATGTTTGGGTTTGTGATACTTTTGGGGTTATGTTTGAATTAATTCACATAATCTCGGTTTGAGTGTGATTCGGTTAAAGTAATAAATTATGTTAATTTGTGTATTATATACATGTTAGGTCATCATGGAGATTTGGGTGATTTTAGTTTGGGGTGATTGTGGTTTGGATAACTCCAATGTGAGTGACTTTCGGTTAGAAGTATTTTGTAATTTCGCTTGGTTTGAATTGTTTTAAATTAAAAGTCTCTTTTAAATTACATATTGGGTCAATTTTCAGGTTGGGAGAAGATTGGTTCAGTTCAGTTTTTCATGTTCGTGTAACTTTTGTCGGGTCTTAGGTATGATCGATATTATCCTAGGAATCTCGATATGTATTACATCTAGGTCTTCATCTTTTTTGTCTAAAACTGCAAAAACAGGTCAGATTATTATGGAAATTATTTGGCAACAATAAATAAACAACATCAAATATTTTGGGTGGGTTAATAGAGGTAGGTTTTTTAGGTGGTGGTTAATCTGAACCATATTAGCTTTTTTTGACGATGTTGGTCTTCTTGGGGTTGACCAATACCTCAAATTGAATAAGGTCTATTTTATTATTAAAGAATATTCATTTTGTTAATGAATAGGATTAACTTTTAAAAATACATAATATATACTTGTAACACCCCTACTAAAATCGGCTCCTAATTATAAAATAAATGTCGTACTTAGCGAATAAATCGCAGCGATAAATAACAGATTGTCGTTCTAATGGTGTCACTGTTATCACTCGCTCATACGGGTGATAACTAGTTACATGATAATCAACATACGAAACATATTCCCGTAGTGACCACAAGAGATAGATAGTAGTGCTTAAACAATTTAAAACAAATCCAACAACAACCGTTATTACAAACCGTACACGTGAGCGTCTAACCAAAATACACACCTCGGTTTACAAACTCGAGTCCAAAATAACAGTCGTCTCAAACCGTACCATGTCTAGTCAAAAGTAATTATAACTGTCGCGCCTCGCGTCGACCCACCAGCTAGTCTCCTGAAATAAAAATGGTTTGTGGTATGGAATCAGCCCCTGCTGAGTATGTTATCACATGCCCCGTCATGCCTCCTCAAACCCCTCAATTAATTGGTCGAGAGCATGAAACTCGTTACATGCAATACCGTTTTAATATTTAAACTGTAAAAAACATTTAACAGTAATATTCATATAATAACGCAACCATTACCACACAAAATATAAACCACACAGTATAACCAGTGAACAACAAGGCGAAACAACGAGAATAATAAACAAGTATCACCTCCCGTCCTTGGTATAGAAACCAATATTGTTCGCCAATGTACAAGTCTCAACTGTAATGAGTGTTCAGTTATACCTAGTGACAACGCCTCGTTAAAACGACGAGTCTCTAAATTACCCATATACTATGGCAGGTCACCCACGGCAATAGCCACTCCAGCGGTAGAGTCTCCGACCAACGAGCCATCCTACCTCACGGGAAATTTTCTTGATACTTGCGGACCCGTACGCGGACATCCTAGTATCGTTTTTGTGATCACAGCGCGCACCAAGAGCCACATCCTCTTGGCTTTGTTACGTTTAATTAATTAATTATACCATCGCATCGCATTACCAATTTTTCTAACACAGCAGACTAAGGTCATTAGTCGAATCCGAAGTCTGTAAACTCGGGATCCAGTGTTAGATACGAGAGCGGCGCTTAGAAAGGCCAGTGCTCCGTATTAAAGTCTCGGATAATATGTATATCTTATTATCCTAGTGCTATAACGTTTTTCTGACGATCCTTATATTTACATATAAGATAGCACCACAGCCGCTAGTTCGTTTTATATATAGGTTCATATATACGAACCAATACTGTTAACGCAACAACAGTAAATAATAAGCAGCTATAAATATACAGTTCATGCATATTTATTCACACATTCAGACAAACAATCTTATCACAGATCACATAGAAGTCTGAACTGAGGAAGCCCTCAGAGACAATCAGAGACACGTAACAACATACCGTTCACCCTGAATGTATAACCGTGGAGTATGAATCAGCTAGATCCGATGCTCCGTGTGTCGTCTCTAACAGTCTAAACAATACATAATGCTACTGATTAGCATCCCGTATAACAACATAACTCTACGGTACCCCGTACCGTCACTAATACCTCCCGGTTAATCCCCCGTTATCAACTGTCAACGTTTGTCGGGTTTTCGGCTTAACTCGGAATTGGAAAAAAAAACGTTATATTACATGTGTAGTCTTGTCTCGTATATAAATATACTTAATGTTGAATTTGTTATCGCATGTAACTTAATATACCCTTGTATGTCTTATAGTTTGTCTCTATATTGCATGTATAATTCTTTATCGTATATTATACATTTCACCTTAGTATTTATTTTCCTAAGGTTTGTTTTTTCCAAGTTTAATGGAGTATAATTCGTATGTAAAAATACTTTGAATTATATAAATCCTTATTATCCCATGTATACTCCGAACATTAGAATTTCCATATCCAACGTTGTAATTATTTTCTCTTTATCTTATATCATTTTAATTATTATGATATATATAGTTATTAAACCATATTATATTTTTCCACTCCATAACACATATTTATTTATATACATGTATTATGGGACTATTTACTATATGGTAAGTCTTTATAATATATTCATTCTCCTTAATGAATATTTCTTATATAATAAATGTTACACCCTTATAACATTAAAACCATATTATAAAATTTTTATTTAAAAATGCCCATATTTCCGAACAGCACCTATTTTCTTAAATATCTACAAAATCCACCACATATTCTATATATTGTTATATTATAGTTATATAACATATATTATGACATTTATATCATTAAAACAATTATAACCTATAGTTATAAATTGTTACAAATTACCAAATAACCCATTAAACTCTCGTTTTTTATTATATCCCACTAAACTACCATAAATTACGAATCCACCCCAATTTATAATACATAGTTTTCTAATGTCATTAAAACTATATATTATACATATATCTTTATAAAACCTTATATATAATTCCAAAAATTACCAAACTATACCAAAAGGTTATAAATATCATTCCTAACCTTATACTTTCTATAAATCTCGGTTTTTACACATATGTTACCCATTTGTAACAATGTCATGAAATATCATATATTATACTTATATAATTCATATAAACTCCAAAATTAACCAAATAAAACTTCTAAAAATTCCTAATAACTTAAGGACTGTACTAAATCCCTTTTAGTACCCCAAAGTTTCAGAAATCGCATTATAACCCCATCTCTTATAAATCTTTTACAATTTAATAACTATCTTATTATAAGGTAGTATTTTAATTTCTTAAATTCTCCAAACTTGGTCAAAGTCACCTATATAGTCAACTTTGACTTCTAATGCCAAATTGGACCCAAACTCTCGGTAATTACCAAACATACCCTATACTTTTCTATTTTTACAATTTTGACACAAAACTTTATAAAATGTTATAATTTTTATTAAATTCATTTAAAAACCCTAAATTCCTCTAAATTAAGCCCACGATTTTATATTTTACTAGTAATTACCGTTTGGCCCCAAACTTAATTATATAAGCATAAATTAAACTAAATAAGCTTTAAACTTAAATTAAAATGGCCTAATGACATGGCCTTATTACAACTTTGCTTTATAACATAAAATTACACATAAATAGCTCAATTTATACAATAAACTCTCGGCCTTGCTGTAGTTTATTTATTTTTCCACATAATGTCATAATTTGACCATTATGTTAATTAAATCACTTAAATGACTAGCTTAATTTATCTTAGTCATTTTTTTCCATTCTTAGGTTAAAATCACCCATATAATTAACTCCACTCTTGGCACATATAATATATATGCTAAGAAATCATAAAATCATAAGTTTAAGGTGTTTATACCTTGGTTTATCCCTTGTAATAACTCGGCATCTTGGAGGAAAAATCACCACATCATTTAGACATGTTTAATACACCAAAATAAGATATGGTTATACTCCAAGCATGAGCTTAACCATAAAGAACAATTAATATAAGATTTAAGGCAAAAATCACCTTAAAAATGCAAGGAAGTTCCCAAAGGCTTTCGGCCTGAATTAAACACACCACATGGTGTTAAATTCACCATATAAACATAGGAAATAGTTATACAACAACAAGCTGCTATGGTAATAGGTTTTACCTTAGCAAAATGCCTTTAAGAATGGTATTTCCTTTGATTTTCGGCCACCCTTGTTCCACATGGTTAACCAACTGAATAAACATGTAAATATGAAGATTATGAGTGAATAAACTCATAAAAATCAGAAGAAGAAAACCGGATGGAGAAAGGAGATGCTTAAGGTATGTTTTTACCTTAAAATGCAAATTTTGGAAACCATGGTCCCTAGACTTGCTTCAGCCGAGATTGAAGATTGTTCAAGGTTTAAAATGCTGAGAATAAGCCATGGAAAGTGATAGATCATGAGCTCCAAGTGTAGGTAATGAAGAGATGAAGAAAAAGAGCTAAAATATGCCTTAAACCATTACCTTAGGTGCTTAAGAGATTGACTTGTCTTCCATACTCAAGAACACAGCTTGATAGGGTTTGGAAGGGATGATGGCTTGGCTGGAATGGGACAAGAGGCAAGAGAATGAGAGGAAAGGTGTTTAAATGGTTAAAATATATAAAAATGAATAGTAACAAGGTGATTCATCACTTTAGGAAGATATTTAGCACTAAAGTAGAATGAGCTGTCTTCTAATATTCTTGCCTGCCGACAGCCCAAGGGTTAGAGTGGTCGTTAATTGACCATTGACCATACTTGGTCAATTTTGCTTAAAAATGCACTATTTGGGTTACTATTCACAAATAAATGTCATATTTTGATTTTTATTTTCAAACTTTGATTTAGACTTTATAATATAGTCTATCATGTCAAATTAATGATATAAATGATATACTCCAGTCATTAAAATGACAAAAAGTCATTATCTTAGAGCTCATACACAAAAACGTGCCTTAAGGTGTTTTAGTGCACATTTTGTGTCACAGGGTGTTTCTGAGCTTAGTTTTCTTTGAGAACAGTTTTGTTGTGTTCCTTACTTCATTATAATACTTAGGAATCCACTTTGGATCCTATTTGAGGTCATACAATCTTTATGGTGCTTTAAAGCACATTTTTGGCTTTACCGATCTTAAGGCATGTTTTGCCTTGTTGAGATCTTTAGATTGTTCCCCCAATAGTATTTAGATGTTTATTAACCATCTTAGATCATTAATAGATCATTTAATTAAGTTTTTAAGGTTAGGGGTATTTCAATACTCATTCCAAAAATATAAAAGTTTAAGTTTACCAAAATATATTCATGATGCATCTTATTCCGAATAACACGAATTATAATGAATAATTTTTTTTTACTTTTTACACTTATATATTAAAAGTTAGAACATTTTTTAGTTTACTATGAAAACCATACTTTATCAACCAATAATATTGTTACATGTGGCACCGCAACCATATAGTAAGATGGCTCCAGTTGTTTCAAAAATGATTTGAAAATAGTATATGAGTCTACTAACAAATGACAAGAAGTGAATTAAGTCTTCGTTCTTTTACGGGATCATGAAAACAAGTTTATCTCGCATGTTTAGGGAAAATAATATCCCCACCCATAATCAATTCATGATATTTCAAGGGGATATAAAAATTCTCATCCATTTCTTTTTGAATGATCTCGCTATATCTTATATGAACTAATGTCACCCGAGTAAGAACCTGGAAGTTCTTGATAATTTAGAAAACTAGTAATGCGACATAATTTTTTTTATGGAAGACCCATTTTTCCGTTTCATATAATGAATATTTTATTGTACGCTGACCACACGTTAGTGGCCCTCCTTTTTTTAGGGCTTTATGGGTTCTATGTTATATAAACTTATATAACTTCATTTTATGTTTGTTTTCCCATCAATATAAGCATACTTTATCATTAAAAGTGCACATTCAATGTTTATTCTTGTTCCCTCAAGGAACATAATGAAGAGCTTTTAAAAGTCACGGCTCACAAGAGCAAGCTCTTATTATTCATAGTCTCTTATATACTATAGACTTATATATAAAACATTTTCAATTGTGCATTATAGCACTATCAATAATGTATAACTTTATGTCATTCATTGACTTGCAATACACTCGTGAATTTATTATAGATTATGAAGATGGTCCAACGTACCATATTTTATTTCTTTAGAGTATCCATGAATAACCAATACTCATAGCATGGTCATTAATTATGTCAGAATTCGTGTACTCTAGTGCATCTTTCGCACTTTATAAATATGTATTAAGGATGATTCCTTAACACTTTTCATCAATAATAACATCATCTCAATAATATCTTTCAGGGATATGTGATGGTCTACCATGATGTCAATTGTAAATATTTTTCTTTATATACACGGTCCAACCATGTCAGGATGTATAATACTCTATCATAGATTATAACATCTTTTACAGTCGACCTTTACAAGATAAAATGGTCATTTCATAAGCTAATTCAACCTTTTAGTTCCCATATTATCAATGATATTACAAATAGATCTTGCCAAAATCAACCTCAAGCTCGACTTCATTAATAAATCATGCATGATACACATTAGCATTTCAGAGCTTGAGTGGGAAATTCACTGGGAAAACTCTTTAATTTTCTAATAATAATCCTCAAATGTAACTCCTCAATGGGTACTTAGGAGACCATGTAACTTATACCAAAGTTTCTTTATATGAAGGTATCTTTAACTCTTCAAAATCAATCTAGCTCTCTAAGAGCTTTTACAATTGGACCACTCTTATACTCAAATGTTGACCATTTTTTAAACCATCCACCTCAAACGCATAGTCATGCATGAGGGAAAACAATAATTTATCATTCTTAAACTTCAATACAATTATCTTGCACGAGGGAGTATAAGGATCTTAAGGCTATCAACCTTGAGAGCATAATTTGGCATGAGGAGAAATAGTACACTATAATTCTCAACTTCCAATGTTTGTATACAATCGAATAACATGATCCTTTTATTTTTCCTCCAGTGCACATCTTGCACGAGGACATATACGGATCTTATAATCCTAAACCTCAAGTGCATTCATTTTTCATGAAGAAATGTTACAATTTTACCTCAAATGTTAGCGTCTGGCACGAGGTAGCATAATCATTAACCTCAAGTGCACCATGTTGCACGAGGTAAAATTATAATTTACAATCTCCTTTTCAATGACTACATAGGAAAATTCTTAACCTCTAGTGCAACATTTTGCACAAGGTAATATCACCTTTTTTCACTATTTCAAAAAGGATTGCCTCATAAACGGTAATTCAAACCCATCATTATGGCAATACTGTTTTTCAATAATAAAATAAAATTGAACGAAATGAATCATACCATATTAGATGGTTCGCTTTTCAAAACAAAAATCTATAACGCCAAAAAAATACCTTGAGAGAGTAATTATGCAAAAATCATTATGCCACAAAAACATATAGTTCTTTAAAACTAAAATAATATATTTTCATCGAGAATCTTGCTTTCCTTTTAATACGGTATTTATTTTTCCTCAAATATTCTTTTGTTCAATAAAGAAAAACTCGACCCCGTAGAATCTCACAAAATAATCCTTTTACCATCTTTTTTTCTTACAAAATGTGAAACTTCATAAACAAGTATCAAAATTTCTTCTTTTTTGTATAATATCTCTTCCACTATTTTCATCAAAAAAATATTGACATTTTGTATCATAATAATAGATAGTCAAATTTGTACTTATTGTATAACAAATAAAAGAAATATAAGGATTTCTACATTGATTAGAAAACTCACGTATACATATACACAAAATATAAATTATTTTGAGTGTTGTGTCGCACTTACCTGCTTGTTAATATGACTATGCCGATAAAATTGATTAAACTTACTTACACCATCTAGAATCGGTAGAGTATCCATCAATTGTGGCTTCAACATATAAACTTTTTGGCATCGCAAATTCTTTACAAGGCACAACGATTTAAGGTAGGATTAAAGATACACAATAAACATCATCTGAAAAATGGCTCAATATTTTTGTCTATGGTGTATGGTAGAGCTGGCAAACGGGTTATTTGTTTGGGTTTTGAGTCATCTTTTTTCGGTCATTATTCGTTTGAGTCATTAAACTTTCAGGTCATTTTGAGGTCGGGTCATTTGGGTTCGGGTCAAATCGTGTTCGGGTTGTAATAATGTTAGATAAAACCGGGTTTCAGTTATTTCGGGTCATGGCTAATATTTGTTGAAAAAATATTAAATAAATATATACCTAATTTTTATAAGAATATACTACATATAGATTAGAGAAAAGTCAATACAATGTCTATTGTGAATTTCATTCAGAAATACTACGTTTGAATCAAGGTTTTTGTCATATTTATTTAGATCATTCAAGTTTGGGTCAATTTATGGTCACTATTATTTCATGTTATTTGAGTTTAGATAATTTTTAAGTACTATTATTTCGGGTAATTTCGGGTTCGGGTCGCTTTCGGATTATAAATTTTTCGGGTAATTTCGTCGGGTTTGGGTCAGGGGATTTTATCAATCAGGTTCAGATTTATTATATTTAAATATATTCAGGTTCGACCAAGTTTCAGGTTCGGATAAAATGGACGGGTTTTTGGGTTGGGTCAAATTTTGACAACTTCAATGTATAGTAAAGAGAATAATATATTTTGATAGAACAGACGGGCGAGGGTGCACGCCGCCCGCATATAATTTGTGTGCGGCTTTGTGAGTTGGCACCTAGTCAGCTGTTGACTGAGCTGTTTTTTTATTATGTTAACTTTAAATTAATGTATTTTTTAAAATATAAGTCCAAAATGTAAAAAAATTATACCATTGTTCATCTAAATTCAAGCTCTTCAAAACGAGACCAAACATGAATATGTTTTGAGAACTTTTAAAATTTATATTAATTACATGTATATATCTATATATATATATATATATATATATATATATATATATATATATATATCAATGAGACTTATGATTCATATCATTTTAGTGTATCATAATATCACTTTTAATGAATCATAATATCAAAATTAATGAATCATATTTTCATTTTAGTGTATCATCGCAAACATATAAGATTAAAAGTTTACACAATAATACAACACAAAATAATATTTGTTATGTATGAAAAATACGCGATTCGCCATATGAGGTTTAAAATACACCATACAACAATAATAATATACTACAAAACAATAATGATTTTTATCGGTTTCGAAGTTTGTTATCTAATTCACCACTTATTAGTTAATGAATCATAATATCAATTTTAATGAATCATAATATCAAAATTAATGAATCATATCTTCATTTTAGTGTATCATCACAAACATATAAGAATAAAAAATTTTACACAATAATACTACACAAAATAATATTTGGTATGTATGAAAATTACGTGATTTGTCATATAAGGTTTAAAATACACCATACAACAATAACAATACACTACAAAACAATAATGATTTTGATCGGTTATGAAGTTTATTATCTAATTCACCACTTATTAATTAGTGAATTATAATATCAATTTTAATGAATCACAATATCAAAATTAGTGAATCATATGTTCATTTTAGTGTATCATCGTAAACATATAAAAATAATAATTGCAAACAAAATATAACACAAAACAATATTTGGTATGTATGAAAAATACATGATTCATCATATAAGGTTTAAAATTCACCATACAACAATAGTAATAGACTACAAAACAATAATAATTTTTTATCGGTTCCGAAGTTTGTAATCTAATTCACCACTTATTACTTAATGAATCATAATATCAATTTTAATGAATCATAATATAAAATTAATAAATCATATTATCATTTTAGTGTATCATCGTATACATGTAAACATAATTTTTTTAGTAGTCAAAATATATTCATGATTGGTCTTGTTTTGAAGAGCTTGAATTTAGGTGAATAATGATATATTTTTTTCTCATTTTGGACTTATGTATTAAAAGTTACAACCATTTAAAGTTAATATATTAAAAAGACAGCCCAGTCAACAGAACAGTCTAGTCAGCAGCTGACTGGGCTGCCACATCACTAGAGTGTACGCTGTAGGGTGCGAACCACCCGTAGCATAGAATTTCCCTTGATAGAAACTATCGTGCTGATAACATGATATAAGTATAGTATACAAAATAGATGTAATTAGCATACTCCATGTCATTTCATTGTACATCATTATATAGTATACATTAACAAGATTAGTATACATTACCAACCTTCGGGTGGTAAGAAAATAAAAAATCAAAGGTCTATGAAGGTGACGGGAGTACGAGATTATCATTAGTGGAGAAAGGAGAGGGAAGGTGAGAATCGTGGAAACAAATTCTGAAATAACACAAGGGGACAAAAAAATATACCCATATTAACCTCTGTTCCAAACTAATTCCTTAAATAACACTCCCGGGAGAAATCGTCTCTTGAAGAGACGATTTCATTAATTATCAAAGAAGAAATCGTCTCTTCAAGAGACAATTTCATCTTTTCCCGAGCCACGTTGGCACTGAGTTGGCTGGACGCTGGGCAAAGGTGAAGTCGTCTTTTAAACAGACGATTTCATGAAATCGTCTCTCTAAGAGACGAGTTCACTTAACATATAGGCCGCGGCGTATCACACCTGAAATCGTTATTTGAAAAAACGATTTCACGGGTTCTAAATTACCCGTCGAACTTTCTCCCTCCCCACTCTGCTCACTTCCTTCTTCTTCCTGCGAACGACAGAAACGAACAGAGCGCTCTGTTAATCGCCTCCAGGTCGCCGCCTTCGTCAAGACCGCCGGTTGCCACCGTCACCGGCCGCCGTCACCGACCACGAGCTCCACCTCCGACCACCTGCAACAAACACTAGGTGTTTAGGTAATTTTCAAACCCTAAATTAGTTAGAAACTGTTAAAAATTAGGGGTTGTTAAAAAATTAGGGATTGTGAAATTGGGAGCTGATTATGTGTGTTTGTGTGTTAAATTGCAGTGGTAATTGATTATTTGCTAAATTGAAGTGATAATTTGTTGTTGGTTTGTGAAATTATAGTGAAAATGAATTGTTTGTGAAATTTGGTAATATTGGGATGTAGTAAAATTTGGGAAATTTTGGATATATGTGAAATTGAAAACACAAATGATTGTTTGAAGTGTTTAAATAATTATATGCAATTGATAAGGTTGAATTGTAGAATTAGTTGCTGAATGCTAGTGTATTACAATATTATAGTGTTTGTTTATTATTTTCGGTTTTGTTTGTTTGCAATCAGCCAAATGGTGGAACGGTTGATTAAATTTGTGAATTATGAATGGTGTTTGCAAATAGGTGGATATGTCCGCCGTTATCCAGTTCTTATGTCGTATTAGTGGCAAAATTGTTTATGGGGCAAACGGAGCTGATTACGAGGGTGGAAAGAAGAAGCTCGTCATGGTTAGTGGCGACACCAATTATGAGCAGCTTATTGCTCAGATTGGTAGTCGTTTTGGTATCGACTTGTGCACCCATGAAGTGACGGTGTCACAAAGGATGGGTCAGACAAAGAATGACGGAACCACAAAGTGGACAGTGATACCCATCGATGACGATGGGGATCTTCAAAATGCCATGTTCTACTGTCGGTGTGATGGGCCACGAGATATATTCTATGAATTGTACGTTGAAGTACATGAAAACCGACAACCACAAACACTTCTCACTTCCTCATCTTATCAACACCAAGCCCCTCCAAGCTTCACACCACCTGAAAACCTAACCCCTTTGCCTTCTTCATATCCCACACATCAAACACAAAACATCACAAACACTTCTCTTATACTTAATGCTCCTTCTGAAGATGAAACCTACTTACATACACTAGACCATTCATCATACCCAATACCCGTTGTAGATCCTCTCGAACATGACATTGGTGATGAACTTGGACACTTTGATGATGACAGCGACTTGCGGGAAGACTTCGAGGAGGATGAGATTGAAGGGTTTGGAGGTGGCTCATCCAATGATGATGATGATGATGGTGATGACAATGATGGTGCTGATGATGCCACACCGACTGATGTGGCTACTGATGTGGTCACTACCACCACCGGGGATGGCGATGCTTCTCTGGTCCATCCATACCCGTTCTACAATGTCGGTGGTGGTAGTGGTATTATGAGGTGGGAGGAGGAACAAGAACTGGAACTGGGAGATTGGAGCTACAACGATGAGTTCAAGAAGGGTATGCTGTTCCGGAGCAAAGAGCCGTTGATACATGCTGTGAAGAGGCACCACATTATTCATCATCGATCGTTTGTGGTGAACCGGTCAACCACAACCACAAAGTTGTGGGACATCTACTGCTCATCCGAAAACGAGTGTGGATGGAGATTGCGTGGTGCGGTAACAAAGAAGCACCCTAGTTTCTTTATGATCACCATTATTGAAGGCCCGCACACCTGTCTGAACTCGATCTTGAGTCAAGAGCATCCACATCTTAACTTGAGATTCATGGCATGCATATTCACCAAGTACGTCAAAGAGAATCCTTACATCAGAGTTGGTGACCTTCAGACAGTGATAGCTGATCATTCCAGCATTCTGTCAAGAGGAAGAATGTTTGGGCGGCAAATGTGAGAGCTATTGAGATGGTGTATGGTGATTGGGATGATTCTTACAGCACACTACCCCACTTGTTACGGGCAATTCAGCATACAAACCATGGCACGAAGGTTGAAATTGATTGGCACGCCACTGATCCCGGGTACGGTATATTCAAGAGGGTTTTCTGGGCGTTTGGGCCATGCATTGATGCATTCAGACATTGCAGACCCGTGATATGTATTGACGGTGCCACTGCCCCTGATTTCTTTGACACTATACCGAAGGATCAGTGGACATTCGCACATGATGGTGGGCACCGATTCGGCATGATGACTACGAATTTGAGTGAGAGTTACAATGCAGTTTTGCTCGGTGCTAGAAACTTGCCTATTGCTGCTCTGGTTGAGAAGACGTTTTATAACTGTGTGAAGTACTTCGACACACGAAGGGGTCAAGCATCAGCAGCTGTGGCTAGAGGAGAGGTGTATGTTGGTTGGGCGATGGAGAAAATGCAGAGATGGAGACAGTCGGCCAACGCTCACCATATTACCAGATTTGACGGGCCTAGAAAGTTGTTCGAAATCACCACTGCCACCAGATCCACACTTTATGGGTTCAAGGGTGGCAATCGACACACCGTTAAGCTGAGAGAGGGGCATTGTACTTGCCAGAAATGGCAGACTTACAGGATTCCATGCTCACACGCTTGCGCAGCAGCTGCTTTCATACACATGGACAATACATCTCTTATAGGGTCGTGGTACAGTTGGCAGAAGTAGCTCGATGTGTACGGCCGACTCTTTGTCCCATTCGAGGATCAGCACTCGTGGCCTCCATCAGACTTTCCCATCATTCTTCCTGACCTATCTCGTGTGCGAGGAAAGGGAAGACCAAGATTAACCCGTATTCGTAATGAGATGGATCTGAAGGAGCCCAAGAAAAAGACTAGATGCACTAGGTGTGGGCAAGAGGGTCATAACAAGAGGAGATGTCCAAGTAGTAGTTCTACTTAGTGTTTGTTGTGTTGTACTATTCGATTACGTTTGTACTTGAATTTGTTTGTCAGACATCAACTTCGGTTTGTGTTGTTCGTAGAATATTAATGCAATGTTTCTTATGTTTTAAAAAGTTGCATTTTTTTATCTAAGATACAAGCTTTTGATATGGTTGAAGCTCTGTTATTTAATATTCAGTTACACATGGATCTCGGTCCACCCCTGGTTCCATACTTAGACATCAGCGTAGTCATAGGTCCAGATCTGTGTGGGATGGGAACGAGTATCAGGTGCTACACTGTCACCGTTTTGAGGCTAGTTTACGACATGGCAGGCATGTACGCTACGATGAGAGGATGCGCCCGTATTTGGAGGCTTCTGGATTCATTGGGATGACTAGTATAGAGTTCATCTCCTTGGACTGGCATCTGATCACTACACTTGTAGAGAGATAGCGTCGAGAGACCCATACTTTTCACATGCCGACAGGAGAGACCACCGTCACATTGGAGGATGTTGATGTGCTTACCGGCCTACCTATAGATGGACTACCAGTCACGGGTACCACACTCAGAGATTGGGGAGCGTTGTGTGACGACCTCCTTGGCGCTAGGCCGGCCGATCTAGGACGTCATAGTAGGATCAAGCTCAGTTGGCTGGGTTCTACTTTTGGACAGTTACCTGAGCATGCAGATGAGGTGACGGTCATGAGGCACACCCGTGCTTACATACTGATGCTACTGGGTGGGACCGTATTTGTTGATCGGTCGGGGAACCAGGTCCATCTGATGTTCTTGCCACTTTTGGAGGATTTCGATCAGGCCGGACAGTATAGCTGGGGTTCTGCATGTCTGACATGGTTGTACCGACAGATGTGTCTAGCGTGTGATGCTGGGAACAGTGGTATCGCTGGGGCGCTGGTGGTCCTACAGATTTGGGCGTGGGAGAGATTTCCTTATATAGCTCCCATCCGTCGACATGCCCATCATGCTGGCCCACTTCCTTTACTTCCGCTTGCACATCGTGGCATGTCGACTTCGATGTGACCGGACACTCCACACATGTGCTCACTCACTACAGAGAGGCATTTGACAGGCAGACACCGCATCAGGTGAGTGTTGTTTTTTTGTATGTTGCATTGGTTTCTTTATACGAACATTATGTCTTTAACTTTTAATGTCTATTATTTCAGATTGTCTGGCAGCCCTACACGGATGAGGTGTTACAGTCTCTTCCTTAGTATTGCTTGGTTGGTCTCCACATTGCACGAGCTCGGGTGCCACTTATATGCTTTCATATAGTGGAGTGGCATCTCCCGGATCGTGTGATGCGACAGTTTGGCGGGAGGCAGTTTCCACCGGATGATCCTAGGACAGACGAGGATGATGCACGGGTTGATCTGCACAACATCGACTTGAGAGGCCGCACCGAATGGAACTGGGCAACTCACCATTCAGAGTACATTGCCATGTGAAACATGCGTGTTGAGAGAGTGGTCGATCTACAATTGGATGATCCTGGTCCTGCGTATGAAGAGTGGTACGGTCGCAACACGAGGAGATATATTGGCCGTACGGGAGCTCTATTGGGATATATGGTGAGTAAATATGATTTTACTTGTTTTAATTTAGTCTTATGACATATTATTTTGTTATATTCATATGTTGAATTGTTTGTGGTCTAGGGAGAGACCACAAATGAGGTCATCAGCATGCTAGAGTCAATGCACGTCGATGAAGCTCTCACTAGTCTACGGTTGATGAGAGACGAGTACAACAACACGTACTAAGTCCTTCCACGGCCATAGCATGCCCCAGTAGCTGCCCCAGACGAGGAAGATGCTGATGCCGCTGCGAATCAGGGTAGGAGAGAAGAGCGTGGTCGTCGTCCTCATGGTCGAGGTAGAGGAAGAGGACGTGCACGTGGTCAAGCTCTTGAGGCAGTAGATCATCAGGAGGCGTTCGACATCGCCGGTAGTATGACCATATCTCAGATCGTTGATCCTACGCAGCAGGTCGACACTACTGGATTTGCATATTTTGGGAGCAGCTCAGGCTTTCCCGGGGCATCATCCTCCGGTGCTGGGACAAGCATGGAATTCGACATCACGACGCCGGCTTCAGAACTACCTTTAGCCTCTACATCTACTCCTGGAGCACCACTTAGGGATAGAGATTCCCGAGATTGTCAAGATGTAGGGGATCTAAGTGGTCGTGACCTTGATCCTACTCTTGCATCAGCAGATGAGGATCCTGCACCTAGAGTGACTAGGACGTATGTACGACGTAGACATAGATGATGTAGGTTGTTACATTTTGTAAACAACTTGATTTTGAGATTGTATTACTATTGTTTATGTATTCTATCTTATAAACTATTACATTTGGTTCACATTTTTATTTCTTATGTTTCTGTGACATTACAAATGTTTTGAATTTATTCTGAGTACCGTGAATGTGTGAGAGTTCATAATATGTAGAGGTTGTTTGTTATGAATTTGTGATGTTACAGCCCTTGGAAGATGTTCCAAGTGGGTGTGTTGTTGAATTGTGGTGTTCCAACACTTAGAAAATTGCCTAAGTGTTGTGTATAGGTGAAATCGTCTCTTGAAGAGACGATTTCAAATGTTTTAAATAAAAACGGCCGACGATTTATAGAAGGCTGACAAATCGTCTCTTCAACAGACGATTTCAACTTGCCCATCGTCCAGCCAACTCAGCGCCAATGTGGCTCGGGGAAACGATGAAATCGTCTCTTGAAGAGACGATTTCTTCTTTGATAATTAATGACACCGGAAGTGTTATTTCGGGAATTAGTTTGGGACAGAGATTAATATGGGTATATTTTTTATCCCTTCTGTTCTTTCAGAATTTTTTTCGAGAATCGTGAGAGTAAAAAGAGGGGCAGAGGGGTCAACACTGGAAGGAAGGAATGGTCGTTTCTTCGGACCCGCCACGCAAGCCATTAACGTTCTCTGCCTCAGGCTGTCGCTCCCGGTTCCGCCAAAAATCTAGGCCATCGACCAGCTAGAAGAAGATCACAAAAGACGGAAAAATTGAGAAATAATTTTCAAATTTCCGAAAATTGTCGATTTTCCGAGCATTTCCGGCTCGGATGACCAATATGCAACTCATTTTGGGCAGAAGAAGTTGATGTTTGGAGGGGCCTGATTTTCTCGCTTCTTTCAATCGCGATGGCGTGTCGAAGGTTCTTATAGACCTCCGCGGTTAGAAACATCGACGGTTATCTTCCCCCTTTCTCCCAGCCCCAGGAAAGATAGTGAAATAGGGAAATGGATCCTGAACAAACCTTTATTAGGGTACAAGAGAGGTTCTCTCAGATGCTGAGACCCAGAATTCGAACCGCTCTCGAATACATTTATCTCTTTGTGGCTGTTACCCTCTTCGCAATCCTCGTTGTTATGCATGCCAATTACGTCCAACAGGTTCTGTTCCTTTCTCTTTCCGCTCTTTTGAATTTCTGTTGCCTGTTCATCTCCATCTCTTTATTCCCGATATAACTCTTTCAGTGATTTGATTATCCCTTGATTATGAAGATTCTAGGTCTAGCTTGTGATTTTTGATGCTGTTGCCCCTGCAACTACTTAGCTCCGAGTATCTATTTTGGCAGTTGCCCTGAGTTTAGAGCAAGTATTATTAGATTATTCATTTTCTGACTAAACCACTAGATATGATTAATCTTATCCAGTATTAGTCTTAGCTATTCTAGGGGAACAATTTTATGTCTGAGACTTCGACTCCGCTTCATCCTAGCAATAGCAAACCAACGTTGATGATTTAGTGCTTGTTTGGATGTAAGCTCGATGATTAGCTCGATTCACTAATGTTTTAGAGAGGGAGAGAGGTTGTAGGGAGAGAGAGTGAGGAGGAAATTAAAACAACTGCCATTAGAAAAGCTTCTTTCCTTCTTGTTATCACTCTTATTAATTGGTACAACTGCTACCTTGGCCGTCATATATGTAGAGTGGGTCATACTCCAGGACAGACCTAATAAGAGACTGGTTCTTAATTTCCCTTATTTGTCACACTCCCTCTTCTGTTGCTAGCTTCAATGTTGATTTTAAAACTTTTTCTGATTATTTTTGCGTATGTGAAGCCCGGCTGCTCGACTGAGCTTTCAGGAGTCACTAGCCCAGATGCACAGCTTATCTACATCAAGGTGTGAACTTTCTCTGGCTTCTGTCTGAAATTTGATAGTGTGTTAACAGGGAATGCTGTGGAACTCCTTATGGTTTCATTATGAAGGGTTTGCAAAATCTATTGTTTTCCACTTACAGCTTGTTACGTTTCCTTTGTTACACTGTTCTACTAGATAATTATTTTCCTATTGAAAAAAATGCAGCCAATTTGCTAGATAATTCTAAGTATGAGTGATTTGTGTTTTACCTGTTGCAGATAACAAGCAACGGTTTGTTTATGAAGAACAGTTCATACCCTAATGTGGTGGGTACATCTGAGCAGCCCTCTGTAATTGAGGCTGTTGAAAATCCAAATGTAGAGAATGATGGAGTCACACCATTGACAGATGATAAGTACTGGTCCAATTGGATTAACTCTGGTGCTAGGAGGGGAAAAGCGACATCGAAGTTCTGGAAGTCTGAAAATGAGCTTTTAGAATCTCAAGTAAAAACTTAAGTGATGGAAAGAAGACTATGCAAATGGAACTTGATGGTGAACCTGATCGAGAGAAGTCTCCTGGGATATTTCCATGTTGGAAAAACGGTCTTTTAGAGCGATTGCTGTCAATATTTATAGAAAATGGCATAGACGAATCTCATTCCTGTGGCGACATGGAATACATCTCCTTCAAAGTATCTGGGTATGTAAATTGGTTATACTATATTATTGTCTTTGGGGTTGATGAGCTAGAGGGTCAATGTAGTAAAGGGCATTCGTCGCAGCCTGAACTTTTCCTGCTGTTACCTTAGCCTGAAGAACCTGAATGGGTTAGAAAGAGAAATCTGAGTTACTAGGCAGTAGGCACACACCTTTGTCTCTTAGAAGCCAATATGGGCTGTGCTCTTTCCGCCTCTTAGTATATGTGATTTGATTAATTTTTCATCTCGAGGATCAACTCACTTTCTTTACGGAAATAAGTTATTAAGGAGAACTTGGAGATCAACTTAGGTGGGCCCCTGGGAACTTTTCACACACTTAAAAGGGATGGTCTGATTTTAACTTCAATTTTCCATTTACAATCTGAAGAGGTTCTGGAACTCTTTCCCACGGGTGTATGTGTTGTTGCATCTTTATCCTTGGGAAATATTAATGGTCTGCTATATCATTTGTGCATTTTTACCATTGAGAATCTTACTGGGTTCTATATTTACGGTCATATCTGCTCGATATTTTTCTAATGTGCTTTTGATTCTGATTCCTTGTTTCATGTTTAGTTTTGTTTCCTTTTGCATTGAACAATAGTTTGAAAGGTCTGAGTCATGCCTCTTTTCTTTACTTTAAAATTTAGTTGTTTGCATAAATGGAGATCCACCTCATCTACTTTTTGGATGTTTGCTATAAAACTGAATATACTGTGGTTATAGGTATATGCTCCTTTTTAGGCAAAGTTCTGATTCCAATCAGGATGTGGTGAGCACATGCTAAACTGTGCTTCTTAAACACAGAACATTTCAGGTATTCACTTGGATCTTGATGCCCTGAAGTGGTTGGATGTTCTTCACTTGGACAGCCTCAACTTATATGTGGGTGCGTAACTATATCCGGTTAACATTTATAATTATATTGACAATGTGCTTTCGTTTTGTTGTTTTCAAAGTGTCATTTATTGTCCCATCATTCTTCTAGTGAAAAAGTTGAGCAACTAACCTTTGTTTTGAAATAAAAGAATGTAAGTTTGTATTTTGTCTGATGCCAAGGGAAGTAACTTACACGTATTGAAACATAGCTGCCAAAATTATATTCCTATCTACCTCGCCCTTTTTCTATCTTCTAACATTTTGCCCTTTGAGTCTTAGTTACTTTGAGGTGAAATGGAATAATTCTAGAAATTTGATCCATGCCTGTGTTTGTGGGAGTTTTCAACGTTTACATCGAGTTCAGTAGAGAAAGTAAACCTGAAGATTATAAGTTGTCATTGCTGATGTATTATCTTAAAGTACCTGCCATTTCTTGGGGCAATCAAGGTAAAGATGTTTCAGAGGAAAAGGTATTAAATGTATATTTTTCCATGTGTCCTCAGAATAGTTTGCTTGAATCTGCAATTTTAAATGCATTTTGTTTTACGACACTAATTTGTGGAACGGACATTTGATGGACCACAAAACCATGACTGTCTCTTACAATTTTTTTTGATGCTATTTTTGGCTTTTCTTAGTGCACTTGATTGAAAGGAAAGTTGAAGCATTTGAGCCGACTTACATTTACACCAAAGAAAAGGTAATTCCGTTCACTGTTTATAATGCACTCTGCTTCATTTTGTTTTGGTAGTATCCATCTTTAGAAGTCTGTGAAGATCATGTATATGTATTCTGTAGGGATACTTTCTGCTTCCTGAAGATGCAAAGGCTCGTCATAACATACGCATTGCTAATTTGAGCATATCAGCTCGACATCCATGCTTTGGTAACAGGTAGTTTCTGCATCCCAGCTCTGGCATGCTGACTGTTTTCTGGCAGAAAAGTTTATTTTTGCACCTTGCTTGCCACACATTCTTTTTGGAATGGAATATTTATCCATGTGATGCTGCTGGGAGATTAAATTGTGATCAGTGTTTTTGTACTATCAGTTTCTGATCTCCTTGGTTAGGAAACCCTACCGACCTTCTCTCATTCTTTATGTCATCCCTTTAGTTTAGTAGATTCTGGGAAGTTGGTAGTGGAATGAACTCTGGTTTGTAATGGGATGGGAATCAAGGATATAAACAAAATCTGTAGGTTTAAGAATTGAGGAATGATTGAAAATGGAATTCCAAGGGTGGTGATGCTATCATATCTTAATACTGTGCTTATTAGGATGTTGTGGAAATGACATATAAATCTATATGAAATAATGCTGGTTTGGAAGTCGCCAAGCCCCTGTGGCTTGGTCGGTAGTGGAGTGGTATCCTTGACCAAAGATCCTGGGTTCAAAACTCACCACTACTGTATTGCGAGAAAGGTTCATTTAGAACCTCAGTATCGCTCTTAAGCTGAACTTTCAGCCACTTTTAAAAAAAAATGTTGGTTTGGAAGTCTTTAACTGTTTATCATGGACAAAATGTGATCTCTATCACAATTTATATTTGAGTTAGAACAGATTGTAAATTAAATTATTCAAAATGTGCTTTAATTATTTCATTTATTATGGTAGGAGTTGCTAAATGAAAGAATTAAGATTTATTATGTGGAAGTCGAAAGACATTTCTCATTAACATGGGTCCATTGATTGCAGCTGCTAGTGTCTTTCTAATCTCCATCAATATTGCAGCTATTTCTTAATCTGTTAGAAATGTGATTATGCTTCAGAGAAAAACTACAACTAGTTATAAAATGAAGTGCCATATCAATATCCTACCATTTTCCGACTAACCTGCTCCATCAGTTGCTACTTGTCGCTCCCACTTGCCTGTGGAGATCTATCAGATTGTTTATCCAGATAGGGATGATTGACACCTTGACATGCAATGCTCATTTCTCATGATAGATTCTGATATCATGAATAATGTCAGGGACACCAGACACCCTGACAGGGAATGCTCATTGCACATGATGGATTCTGATATCATGTGTCTGAATTAAGTTCGAGTTAATTGATTTCATGCTAGCATGTTTGTTCATCAAAGAATAGCCTCAGTACTCTGCCGAGTCTGCCGTCTATCTATATCTTCTGTTCTGTGTGCTGATGACGAGATTCTTCTAGGTGGCAACAACTTCTTATAAACAGAGTTGTGGGATATGATACCATTCTTATGAACAGCCTACTTAGCTCTCCCGGACAAGGTGATGACTGGTTCTCTTGTTTCCCTTGAAACTTCACATGTACCTGTTGTTTTCTCCCTAATTTGTTAACCAGTGGGTGGTAAGCGTCTGCATTTTACTCACATACTGCTTGATACATATATTGTTTTTTATACTTCGGGGTGGAGGATTCGAAATTGGGTTCTCCCGAGGAATGTGATGCTTTTACCGGTTACACTGACCTGTGTCACTTGCCACATGTATTGGTCATGTAAAGTTTTCTATTGATATAAATGGACTGAAATATAGATGTTGATTGGGCGGACCTTGTGGACACTGATGTAAACTATACGCTGACTTGTCGCTTTGGCTCTGTGACATTTTATGCTGAAAACTATTCATCATGATGACTTCAAAACCAAATGATTTCCAAAGAACTCCTTGCTGACACACACCTATATCAAACATAATTTCACTCACTTTTGTTCTGGCTTTTTTGTCGAATATAGCTTCGCCAAAAAAGCTTATTAGGCTAGGATATGACTTGCTTTTGGTGTGTTGTTTTTGCAGGTTATCTGTTTAACTACCAGACTAAGGAATTCTATAACTTGAGTTTTGCTCACGAGCCATCAAAAGCTTCTGGTAGTTTTGGAGGTTTGTCAATAACCATCTGCAATTTAACTCAGCTTTTGCGAAGTATACACATAAGAGATTGAGACATTAAATACTACATTTATATTGTGGCTGAGAGTCTTTCTTGTACGACTATACTTTTATGGAAAGAATATCTTGGAAAAGGCTTTACTTGACCTACTACCTTTGCTTCTGAATGCATAACAAGAGAGATATCAGTTTCCTTGTGCATGTTTGAATTTGTACTGTCTTCTTACAAAGCGTAGTGTAAACCGTATGATTGGTCCATGCTGTTAACAACTTCATCTTCTTGATGTTAAAATTATTTAATCTGTAATAGGTTTCTTTTTTAGGGATGCTTTTTACTGATAAGTTCTTTTATATGCAGACTACCTTGTTACCAAATGTGGAGTGTTGATGATGTCACTCTTTGTTTTCTTTACAACCACGATGTCTGTTTCCTTTACTTTGAGAGAAACACAGACTCGTATGCTGAAGTTCACAGGTTTTCCCTCTATCTTTGAGTAATATCTGTAGTAAAAAGCAATCAGTTATGGTATTAGCTACTTCTTATCTGATGTAGGACACGGTCGTGCATGTATATTTGATGTTGCATTTGAGCTATAGAAGCTTCAGACCCTTAATTCTCTTGAAGTTCTGGCTGTAATTTTTTCTCTCTAAAAGCAAGTATTTTTGGTCCTTCAAGAGTTCATTTGCACTGACCTAAACTATCGGTTTTCTACAGTGCAGCTTCAACATCACGCTCGACATCGACTTCCTACATTCCAGTTAATATTTGTGCATGTTGTTGAATCACTTGTTTTTGTTCCTGTAAGGGCTGCTACAAATCTTCATTATGCAGTTTATGAATTCGTTCCTCAATTTTTTTATATCAAAGTAATTTTTTTTCATATATCAGCTCACATAGCTTCAGTAATAACAACACATGTCGAAATTGACTAGATTTTCTTATTGAGCTATTTCCAGCTTATAATGTTCTAGCCTGTTTTGTTTTCTGATGTTGGCTTGTGTTTATGGTTTTGTAGATCATGATCGGGATCCTCTTTTTCCTTTTTGAATTTTATGATGATCAACTACTGGCATTCATGGTCTTGATCTTAGTTTGGCTGTGTGAGCTATTTACATTGATAAGGTTTGAGTTGATCTCCTATATGCTAGCCTTTTAATTTGAAACTTTTCTTGTTCGACATTTCTGGTAAGCATCTGATTTGTGGTTTTTTGTTGTTGATGCAGTGTTCGGACGCCAATATCTATGAAGTTCTTTCCTCGTTTCTTCTTGCTCTATTTCCTGGTGTTCCACATCTATTTCTTTTCATATGCATATGGTATGCTTTCGACCAGTGGCGGACCTAGAGTATAAAACCTGTGGGGTACTTTGACCGAATACAAATCTAGCAAACTTAATATTAAAATTAAATTTTTAAACAATGTTCAATATGTTAATTATGTTTGCTAAGTGTTTAGATTATCACTAATCAATTCTTCTATCTTAATATATTTCATGAGTATAGATGCTTTTTCTACTATTATTGTAGTAACTGATAGAATCAATCTAAATTTCAATGTCAAAATATCATATTTGAGCTACATTATTTAGTTATCTAACATTTATTTTCTATTTTTGCTATATATAGACACATATATACTTATATTTTTTCAAAAACCTGTGGGACACGTGCCCCCACAGGTTTCAACATAGGTCCACCACTGCTTTCGACTCATCTTTTGACTTTTTTTTTTTATTTCCTTCTATTTAGCGTTTATCAAGAGGCTTAACCAAGGTGTGTAACTTGAACTTTGTTCAATTTCAGGTTTTTCATACCTGGCTCTGTTCACTACTGCTGCATTTATGCAGCATCTTATCTTATATTTCTGGAACCGCTTTGAGGTAAGTTACTTTTAGTGGACGCCAGTATTCTGCCAGATGCTTAATTATCTCTAGCCTATATAGGCTGATAGATATGAACAGACATTCAGAAATTCAATGTGTCCCTATTCCGCTGAGCTCTTTGGGTTGACACTGATTTAATTTAGGGAAAATTCACGATATACTCCTGTTTTCTTTCGTAATTCACAATATACCCCTGCTGGTTTTCGTAATTCAACTTTAAACATGTTTAAATGTTGTCCAAAATTGATGAAACTTTACATGGACGATGCTAAAGTGTTATATTTTGGTCCAATATCAAATTTGAAGTTTTTTAAGCTCATATGTGACATGTGGGACCCAATGAACATGTCACAATTTTCATTGGGTCCCACAGGTCACATGTGAGCTTAACAAACTTCAAATTTGATATTGGACAAAAATATAACACTTTAGCATCGTACATGTAAAGTTTCATCAATTTTGGACAACATTTAAGCATGTTTAAAGTTGAATTACGAAAACCAACAGGGGTATATTGTGAATTACGAAAGAAAACAAGGGTATATCGTGAATTTTCCCTTTAATTTATTTTGTAATGGACTTGGTATTATTACATACTTACATCCCGCAACCCTGTGCTAGTCAGATAAACATGCGATAAGCATGGTACTGATATCCTAAAACAGTATTGAGCTGTGTAGAAGACCTGATTTATGGGTTTAGTATCATGATTGATAATGGGTTAATCATATTGCTTTTATATTGAGGCTGATTTTCTGGTGGATTCAACTTGGTATGGGTGATTGGTGTCGGGCTCCTGGATGACTTTCGGTGCTAGACACTCCTAATGTCATAATAATTATTATTCTAGGTCTTCTTGGAATAGAGGAACTTCTTGCTCTTGTTTTGCTTTTCTTCATCTTCTCTATAATCTCTTCCAAGTGGTTGCCAATGCTCCGAGCCTTTGTAGAGCCACCTTAAGCACCACCAAAAGAAGACTCTTTATGCCCCAATCCATCATCTACATAACTTTCTTAGTGACCGTACTAATCTTGTACTTTACAAAAAGTGTTTGAAAATTCTACTGTTCTCTTTTCTCCAGACGTAAAAACTGGAAAAGTGAAAACTATGGACTTACATTTGTTCCCCCAACACCTTTTCTTTCACATCCTACTCACTCTTCTAACAAGGTTTTTCCATTCCATGGAGATGTACCCCCCCCTACCACTATCATACACACAAACCCAAAAGAAATAAAAAAACAACTCTACTTCAAAGCTGTTAGCAAAAGTTCACTTTAAAATGAGGTGTTTAATAGACTCAACATCTCGAGTATGGAGAACACAAGAACCCTGATTATGTAACCGCCTCGCCACTTCTTTAAACTAATCTCTAGTGGTTAACTATTGCCCATCACAGCTAGCCAAGAAATGAAAGCATATCTAGGAAAGTTGTCTTGGCTTTGAATCACCTGATGACGATCCAACTTAGGTTTCATCTGGAGCAATCTCAATCTCTGATGGCAACGTTGCTAGAAAAGACGTTACCTCTCCAGGGCCACTAACCTCCCCCATATCCCCTGTTTCCAGGAAGTACGCTTCAGTAGCCAACCCTGATCTAGTATTATTATCACTATTCTTTTTTTGTGCATAGCTCTGAGGACCTTGGTTTCGTTATCTAGGGATCCTCTTTGCAAATAATCTTTCCACCAACTTCTATTCAAATACTTTGACACTTAGACAAAATCATGGATATCAGCTTTTTTTTCTTTTCTTTTTTTGTTTGCCATCATGACTTGCATTATAGTCATCTCGCCAGAAACCCATGTTTTGTGGCATTCCATATTTGAGCATCAAACGTTTACCTTTTACTACCTGCCTCACTACAATTATGTTTCACTATAACTTCTTCTGTTGACCTCATCTTCCTTTATGCAGTCCCTGCATTGCAAAGATTTATGCATATCGGCGCTCCCCATCTCTACACTTTCAGATAACTCCTCAACATTCCTAGCATCCACTGTACACATCACCAGGGTCAACACAAGAAATCCTAACCCTGGGAAACCTACCTTAAGTGGGCCAGGTCCCGAGCATTGGACCCCTATGCTCCTGGTTCGTCTAATAGTGCTCTAGAAGTATCGCCTGGCATTCAAGATCAATTACGAAATGCTACCGACATCCGAATCATAACGTGGAGGCATACAGTTTCCAGCAGCAGAGGAAATCGTCACCGGCAGTTCAACCGCCCAAAGACCTGGAAACATGAATTCATTCCTCGTTGTTTCTCTGGATATTGGGAGGGGCATCCTCTGAAGGATTGAACTCCTTCTTCTCTATGTTCAGAGACTTGAGAGACCAAGGCCCTTCTTTGGGGATAATCCCCTGCAGAGGGTGATCATGAACCCATGCTGCCCAGGAAGGTTCAGTGGCGACAGTGAAATGATTGCGTATGTTTTCTGCATGATATCAGAACGCATATTCCTCTGGCAACGGTGGTCACGTGGGAGATGTAGAGTTAGAGAATCTGAGCAATCTTTTGTTTGACAGTAGAACATGGAGCAGGACCACAATCAAAATGTATCCATATAAGTTCAATTGGAGTCAAGTATATAACATAACGCCATAGGCATAATCTGATAGGGTGCGCAAGATAATATTTTTCATTAGATAATCCCAGGCTAGGGTATGTTCATTTGTTTGTAAAATGTATTATCTGATGCGTATCTCATTTTTCTCTTTTGTATTTAGGCGGGGTGCATGTGTTGTGATCTCTGCTATTTCTGTACAAATAGATTTTTGAGGTTTGATTTTCATGTGGATTTTGGGTCCCGTTAACGTGCACAAAAATGAATTTTGCTTAGTGAAAAAAAAATGAATGTCAACTGTAAATTCATTACTAAACCCGTAGAGTGTAGAATTGGAAGATCATTTTGTTACGTATAATACAATTGTTCTATGACAGGAAGAGGTACGAGTAATATCTTTCGGCACCTTAAATATGCATTTGGGTTCTAGGAATGATGCATGCTCAGATGAGTTGTGTCAGCATGTTGCTATGATATTTATGATTTTTATCAGATGTTATTTGAGTAATAAAAAAACTTTTGAAAAAGAAATTAATTTACAAGTTAACCGAAAAGCAGTTCTTGAGCATAGCAGACAAAGGAAGGAAGAAAGGTGAAGTTGTCATGAAACCTAAGATTGACTTCACGAACTCTAACAAGGAAAGAAAGGTCAGCATTGAGCATTAATGGGAGCGTTAAAGACAATACAAAACAGGGTAGAATGTATTGGAAGGCGCCCAAGTATGGGTGAGGAAGGAGTATATGAGGTGTGTTTTCAGTAGCTTTTTCTTTTGTCGTGTGCTGCTTAAGGGAGGCTGGTCTCAGGCCTCGGCCAACAATAATTAATAATAATAATAAAAAAAAGGGAAATTTTATGAGATGTTAATATATTTTTGGCTAATTTATGAAATGTCACTAAAATAGAAAGTCATAAAATATCACTATATTTTTACTAAAGTCCATAAAAAGTCACTAGTCTGACCAGAAACAAAAAAGACAAAAATACCCCTACTAGTTCACAAAGTACAAAGTTCACAATATGTCATTAAATGTTAAAAAATTCACTAAAATTCACAAAAAATCAAAATAATAAAAATATAGATAACTATAAAATATTATAATTATAAAATATAATAAAAATATCATAAAACATTGAAAAAATAATATTTCTTAGATTATTTTAAAAATTATTTAGTACCATAAAAAAGAATATTGAGTTATAAACATAATTTATACTAATATTTTCTTAAATTTAAACTAATAAAAAAATTACCATAATTTATACTAATTAATTATCATTTTTACCATAAATTTGAAAATAATTTTGTTACCAATTTAAATATTTATTCAAAATAAATTATTTCATTTTAATTAATATTAGGAGTTTTTTTCAATTATATTCTATTTTGTAGATGACTTTATGACATATAATTTATTTCAAATAAATAATTTAAATTGGTAAAAAAAGAAGATAATTTATGGTAGTTAGTCGATACAAGTTATGGTGCTTAATTGATAAAAAAATTGTACTAGTCATAATTTGTACCAACTTTTTATAAATTAAGTACCATAACTAGTACCAGTTAATTATCAAATTGTACCATACATTTTCAAATATTCTTTTTTTATCAATATAAATTATTTATTCAAAATTAATTATATTATTTCATGAAGCTATCTGTAAAGTAGAATATAAATTAAAAAAATAATAATTTTTCAAATATTATTTAAAAAATAAAAATATATTTTTTTGAATAAATAATTGAAATTGGTAAAAAAACATAATTTAAAAATATGGTAAAAATTATGGTAATTAATTGGTATAAATCATGGTAATTAATTGGTATAAATTATGGTAATTAATTGGTATAAATTATGGTACTATATTGGTCCAAATTTGTAGAAAAATTAGTATAAAATATAAATTATGTGTTTAAAACTCTACATTCTTTTTTATGGTATTAATAATTTTTTAAAAAATATAAGAAATATCAACTTTTTTCAATGTTTAATGATATTTTAATATATTTTTTATTTTTTTACTAATATTTTAAATATTTTTTATAGTTATCTATATTTTTATATTATTTTTTATTTTTTGTGAATTTTAGTGAATTTTTTAACATTTAGGGACATATTGTGAACTTTAAAAGTACTTTTGTTACCTTGTAAGAGTATTTTTTTGACTTTTTTATTCTAATCAATGACATAGTGGTATTTCATAATCTTTTACAAAAATATAATAATATTTCCTAACTTTTTTTTTGGCATTTCATGAATTAGCAAAAAATATAGTAACATTTCATAAAATTTCCCTAATAAAAACATATAGCTACTGCAACTACTATCCCTTCATAATCCATAAGACGTTGGAAGGAAAGGATAAAGAATGTGACCAGGTTTTGCAGCAATGAAAACATTTTGGCCCTATTCGGATAGTTGCTGTCTTAAGGGAAGCAATATGTTTTCTTATGCACTCTAACAAAACTCGGCGAGGTCTAAAACTGTAGTAAAAATGATGCTTCAAACTAGGGACGGGATGGACTATATTACTGCCGAGCCAAAGAACGTGGGGAGAATACGGGAGGAAAACTCTCCCTAAAGTGGGAGGAAACAAAATGAAATTTTTCATCCTCTGCAAGATCTGTCTTTGGGTCTGAATAGCTCAGTGTTTGATCTCTGAAGCGACGCGGTAACTGGGGAAGTGTTACAACTTACAATTGCACGAATTTGCATGTGGAAAAGCGGGCAAATTCTATTGTACAACCGGTTCCTCAACTCTTCTTCTTACTTCGTCCACTCTACTACAACATTTCGCACCTGTCCCTACCCTATCTGCTTTCTCCAGTCAGCGGATGCCTTCTCCACTCAGCGGATGGCTGGTTCTGCGGAGGTTTCGGTTGATGAACTCGCAAATCTGTATGCAAAGTTATTCTTAACGAAAGTGGAAAAGGAACGAACCTCCATGTGGGGTGAATTCGACGAAAATCTGATTCTCCTCTTTCACCGATGCTTACTTGGTAACATTAAAGCGATGACGAATATCTTTGGGCAAAATTTGACGGATGGAAGAAGATTTCAGAGTCAAACTAGCATGTCAGAATCTTTTTTATTCGAGTATGTTAAAGAAGAGATGGTGTATGCGGTGTTTGAAAAGGGGCCATGGTCCTTTGATGATGCTCTCCTGGTACTTCAAATGATTGACAAGATGAAAGCATCTGAGGATCATATTTTCAGCTCAGTGCCTACTTAGATTCGTATCCACGATGTCCCTTACCTTTTACAGAACAGGGATTTCGTAAGGTGTTTGGCAACCAGCTTGGTACTTTCTTAGAATATAGAGATGAAGATGACCTAGTTGGGGAGAATTCATGCCTATGAAAAAATATCGGTCATTTGCTTTCATTATGGGTTATTCCTACATGCCACAAAGGATTGCTCGAACCAAATTACACTAGCTGCAGGAGTCTATTCGTATGGTCCCTGGCTGCGTGCCTCGGGGGTCTGTTTTAGGTGTAAAGTGCTAAAGGAAGATAATGGTGATGTTTAGAAGTCTTTATGCGACCTAGATAGAATAACCGCTACACAAGAGGAAAACACTCCTGCTAAAACTCAAGTCCAAGAGAATTTATCTACAAACCCTTAAAACCAAGGTATTAGCAAAGGCTCAGAAGATGGGGTAAGTACTCAGACCAATAAGGCAGACCCTCATGATCCGGTGATGGCATCGGCGGACAATGAAGAGGAACTTCAAGATGTTCCACTTCTCCTACAGATGGATGAGCTTACGGCTATCGCATGAGAGAAAAAAGGAAACTTTGATCGAATTCTCCATGAAGACACACTAGAAGTGGTTTGGTCTATCTTCGAGACCACACCTAATGTAAAAAGAGAAAAAACCACAAAACCTAAGAAATGATCAACTCTGGTAGATTTGGACAAGGCAACTCCTGATTCCGAGAGTTGTCGGGAAACATGAATCAGGCATCCCACGACCACAAGGATTGTAGCTTCTATGCGGTCATGTTCTCCCTTTTGACTCATGCTATGCCCTTTCAGATAATGAAGTCGTCAAGTTGGTAGGTAATATCTCTCAGAGGTCACGAATAAATGTATCTTTTGTTTATCTAGCTTAGTTAGTTGTATAAATGACTTGTTAGATTTAGTGTTTATCAGTATCAGCTTTCCATTTCTTAAACTTTGGTATGTCAAGTCCACAGTGGTGTTGATTTCACCCTGTTAGATAAGTAAAAAAATTGTTGCAGTGGTGTGGAATTCACACTGATTCTCTCTAATCGTTGTTTATTTAAGCAACACTCTCCAAATTAATCCTATTGGCTATACGTTGCAACATCAACATAAATAAATAAAAGTCCTAATATCTTCCTAAAGTAAAAATTATAAATGAGAAAAAGAGAGAATGTTAAGGAACTCAACCATTGTAGAGATTAGAGTTCCTTATATAATAAAATAATACATTTTATTGACATGACCCTAAAAATGAGTTAAAAAACTTTCAACCACTGTATGCCCTTAATACCGGTGTGGTACAATATTGGTGGTGGTTGTACTCACTAGAGAGCTGGAAGGGCTTGATGTTCTCACGGCCACTAGGAAGTGCATCCTTGTATGTGGGTGTAGATCTGATGAGTTTTTACCCATGCCATTGCCGGCTGGTTGATAGGAACTCGGTCTTGTACTTTTGCATATGGTGCTCTACTAATGACAATGTTCGACTGGTAGTTTCCAAAAAAAAGCTAGGGAAAGGAATGAGATTTTCAATTTCTAGTGTCTGTAGACCTTACTTTGAGCAAATCTAATTATATATATAATAATAGGGCCATTGGTCCAAGACCCTAATTGTCGCAACAAATATGAAATGAAATGACAAATCACTACTACACGTGCAACCTTTCTCTCAACATCTCTTTCCTATTATTCCTATCCATTTTTGATGGATTATTTTCTTGGTATTATTCATGTCATATCACTACCCTATGTTTATAGTATATATATAATCAGAGCCGGTTCTCTAGGTGCAAGTGGGGTGATGGAACAGGCCCCCGATATTTGGGGGTCCATTTTTTATTTTCTTCTTATAAATGTCAAAATTTATTTTAAATGTAATGATAGGGGTTCATTCTACATATTTTTATTTAATAATTTTTTATATTTATATAATTTAATTCTATAAGAACTACATTTTAAATTTTAACACAGGACCTCAAAAATCATCGAGACAGCCTGTATATAATTAGGGTCATGGGCCTAAAACTACAATAGTGACAACAAACATGAAATAAAATTACAATTCACAACATGTATAGCTGTTCCCTCTTTCTCTATTTCTACTATTCTTATTCTTCTCCGACAGAATATCCTCTCGGTTTTCTCCATTACATGCCCCTACCCCTTTGAGTTATCCTATTCACCGCGACTAGTTACTAAACCCTAAAACAAATCTTGTATTTGTTGTAAATGAGAGAAAAGAGTAATTGCAGAGAGACACGAGATGGGGAGGCAATAGATATTCTTATTCATTCCAATAGTATACAGTCGTCATTTATAGAGAGTACATATGAAAACCCTAATTACAATAGATGTGGAGTCCACTATAAATATATCTATTTATAACACTCCCCCTTGGACGAAACATCTTGTTATATGCTGCCTCGTTAAAAACCTCGCCTGGAACAACCCTGTGGGATAAAAACCTTGGGCAAGGAAAAAAGTACAGTCTTATAATAACTTTATAAAGCTATAATAATCAATCATAGATATTTTCACTTGGCATTCACAAACAATGAATCCATTTGACGATTTTCATCGATTGCCTCGTTAAAACCTTACCTGGAAAAAACCCAATGGGAAAAACACCATGGTGAAGGAAAAAGAGTACAATCATCATTTCTCCCCCTGATGAAAACATCACTTTATTACTTACTTTGATTGTATGCATCCCCAATCTTTAATTGGTCCTGCACCCAGTTACTTGGGAAGCACTTGGTTGAATACATCCATCACTTTTGCACTTTAGCATATTTGCTTTATATTAATATCGACGTCTCTTTTATAAGTAGAACTTTTGGTGATATGTATTTTCCAATCAGTATAGATATAATTATATATATCATCTGGGTATTAAGCCACAGATTCAATTAAACACACCCTCAATTAATCTCTTGGATAGTTGGGGTTATTCACATGTGTTTATCTATAGATACCATAACTCATTAATCATTCTGCTGCAATAGCATTAAGATTGGTACTTCATGATCATTGATTCAACGACCATCAGGAGACTCATAAGAAGTTCCAATTATACTCTTGCATTGCTACTATAGCAACACGGATTATACAATAAAATTGGACTCATCTCAGAGATACCTTTTCAATAGTTTTCACTAAGGTAGTAATGCCACCATCACTTTTATCATTGAGGTTCATGATAAGATTTATTAACATGGTCATAGGGACATTTCCTTTAGAATTCACCAAACTCATCCAGGAGTTAATCTCATTCGAATCTTATATAAACGCACTATCAAAGTGATCTACCTGTATACGGTATAACCATACAAATTAATCATAATTTCAACCATACATATATCTTCAAAATAATCAACTGCTGGGGATAAAGCCTTTTGTAATCAATAGCAGGGCTTTTGAAAAATCTGTATACACCGATACAGGTTGTATATTAAAAGAATTTTAAACCTCACATTTTCATTTTCATACAGACACTTGTTTGTATCCAGCTGGATTCACATCATTATGTGGACATCAAGTTTGCAACATTCACAACTTGAATGTGTTGAAATTCTGCTTCTCATTTGCGTCTTTCAAGTACTTTTGACAAATCAATTCAATGTCCTCGTCATCATTGTGACATGTAGCGCTACATACATTTGCATCATATATATAAAATTGATTTCATATCGGTTCCATTATATTATTGACATGACATAATATCTCGAGATCTTTATTATCATCAGGTACCTGATTACCTTATATACTGGTAATTTGTCATGTCTGACAGCTCATTTAGAGCTATACCCTTTGTAGTATGACCATTTTAATTCTATGCTCCTTTTAAGGGCTTTGTCATTGGAACCACATAGTCTACCATGCTTCAGGTTAGACTTATTTGCACTTGTCCTTACGGGACATTATAATACAGGAGCATTAGAAGTTGGCGCATATTTTTCACTCAACATCAAGCAATTAGGTTGCCAACTTTTTGGAGATGAATAGTACTTTGAACTTAAAAGTTCTTACTGACGAGGATGACACAATTATATATTTCATATCATATCATCTCGCCTTCCAATTGCATCTTTTCTCCCCCTGATGTTGGGAAAAATTACTCGCCTAAATGACAATCAAGTCATAAAGGTATCCCCAGCTGTTAGTTCAAGGTATTAAAATTTGAACTCAACATACAATACCAACATCTTCAAGGAATTGATTGATCCACTGAAGCATAATATATAAATCTTTCAAACAAAACCTTGTATGGGAGAATATTTAGCTTTTGACTCAAAGTCATTTATAAGAGTGAGAATTCATCAACACTATTTGGCTTGATGCAAATCAATGTTGCTATATGTAAATTACATGTCTCCAAATGCATATTGGGATTCTCAAACCAAAAGATCTTACAATTCATCACAGATCTTTGATCGATGGTTCTTCTTAACCATCAATTTTCCCAATGAACATGTAAAAGTTCATATTAAGGCATTTAACATTTCACCAGCATTGTCCAATCTTATGGACTTTATTATTCAATCTTACAACCTTTAGCTTTAATGACCATTTGGTTGATGCGTCTATTTAAGCCAAATCTTAATAGTCCAAAATGGTCAGGATATGGTCCCCAAAATGGTCCCCATATCTCACCTGAATTTACGCGTATAAAGATCAAGGTTTACACATAATATCAACTGGTGATAGCCTCATAAAAAGTTTTTCAAAACAAGCAACAAATCATTTGGTTGAAGAATATAATTCTTCAGCAAGTGTTCACACGTATAGTGGATATCAATTTGCATCATTATTGAACTGGGATGGTCTAACCAGTCATGCCCAAAAAAACAATGGAAAAATAATTGTTTTCTTTATCTTATATCTTAAGTTCTCCATTGTACCAACACACATGTGATACAAATCAAAGGAGAAAACAAGCAACTACAATCATGACTTATATCATTTCGAGAATATACATTGATATTCTCTTATTTGTAGCCTTAACGTGATATCCGTCTCAGGTATATCAGTACCACTTTTTGAGAAAACTTGTTATTTACAAAGATTTCTCAGTACAAAAATTTCATTATATATGTGGTATTGTAGCTGCTCTTCTAGAGCTTATTGACCCTTATCTTATGATTTTTTTTAATCATGGAAAATCATTCTCATACATGAGACTAATGCCTTGTCATCAAGACACATGCTTATGGGTCAACTATAATCCTTTGGAAAGGGTAGCGAGCTACAACTGCACTATATTCCAAGCAAGTGTTAATTCTTGACTCCATCAAGAAATATTATTTATAGTTGTATTGTCTTTAACCATGTTTCTCAAGACATATGCCTTCCCGGACATATGCTTTTCATGACCCCTTTAAGGTGTACAAATTCTGTGTAAATGGATAAATCTCATTCAGAACATACGCCTTCCCGGACATATGTCTTTCATGACTCCTTTTAGGGTGTACAAATTGTTTTTAAATGAATAAATCTCATAAGTGTAAACGAACATACGTATATATTATAAACAATCAACAATAATAACATATAATATATAGAAACATAGAATAATATTTAGAAATTTAAATTTGTCATCCTCAACATAACTTCTTATTAAAAAATCAGCATAACTTCAATGTTTGAGCTAGCTTTGAAATAAGTCGAGTTATGTCCACAAAGACCTTGAAAGTTGCAATCATAATAACATCCAACCATGATAATTATTATATTTTATGTGATGTCAATAACTGCTCATCATCTCTCACAATCTGGTCATGACTTTTGACTATTCATGAAAAACATGGAATAAAAATGATCCAACAAGAACCATTCGATATTTGCCATGCCAAGTGTTTTCTTTAATAGATGAACAATATTTGGATGATTCACCAGAGTCACTCATTTTGTGATTTAGCACTATCTCAATGAAGATGAACTTATGATTCATTGAGAATCATTTGTAAAATCACATTCAAACTGAATTATTTGTATGACATTATGCATATACCATCATTATAGAGGTCAAACTTGACATATGAATATTCATCATCATGGTATATTACTTGCGTAATTTTCCAAGAATTACTTCAAATGATTTTCACAAATTTCTCCTGGTGCAATACCATCATTGATTTTCCACGAATCGTCAGATAACGTTCATCTTATACATAAAAATAGATACTTCGGATGAATTCGCCAGGTGTTATACCATTTTTTTAGATCAATGATATGATCAATACATTTATTTTTCAAAATATTGTCAATAATCTAGCTCAATGCTAATACCATATCATATTAAGTTCAAAAGTTTCCGGCACAATGCCAATTTCTTTGCTCATACTATATAAACGTATTTTAAAAAAATCTGGCACCGCTCTTTATATTGATTATATTAACACTTTCAAGTGTGATGCCTTTTTATAACATAGGCAACTAAACTTTCAGGCATAATGCCCTTTTTAGCATATTGATGTCAAAATTTCAGGCGCGATGCCCTTCTTAGTATATTGATGTCAGAATTTCAGGCGCGATGCCCTTCTTAGTGATGTCCAAGGCGGTAAGCTCAAGTTCGACAATATTGGATATTGTTTATGATATATCAAAATCAAAAACTTTCAGGCACAATGCCGTAATTTCTTCAAATAATATTAAAATTAATTTTATCAGGCGCAATGCCGTATATATTGGGGTAAACATTATAAATAACAATCATAAAATAAAGATGTATATTATATATCGCAACAAAATAAATCATATAACACATAATAAAAGTAGTGCAATAAATAAAATATGGCACAATGCCTCAAATGATATTTATATCTGGCACAATGCCTTAAATGAAAATTTATATCTGGCACGATGCCTTACGTGATGCGAATATCGGGCACAATGTCTCACGTGATATTTATAATTAAATAAATAAATAAACAAGTGAAAATGGATAGAGAAAATGACACAGAATAAATAAAATAATTAACATGAAACAAGATCTGGCACGATGTCTTTCATGTAATATTGAATTCTGGCACGATGCCTCACATGATTATTATTCATGGCACGATGCCTCACATGATTATTATTCATGGCACGATGTCTCACATGATTATTATTCATGGCACGATGCCTCACATGATTATTATTCATGGCACGATGCCTCACATGTGATATTTAATAAATAAATAAATGAGTGAAATGGGATAATAAAAAATGACAGAGAATAAATAAAATAATTAACATTAAACAAGAACTGACACGATGCCTAACGATATAGAATAAATAAAATAATTAACATTAAACATCATCTGGCACGATGCCTCACATGATATTGATTTCTGGCACGATGCCTCACGTGATTTTTTTTCCTGGCACGATTCCTCACGTGATCATTAACAAATAAATAAAAACAAAAACTGGATAAATTAAACAACGCGATATCGATTTCTGGCACAATGCCTCACATGATATTAATTCTTGGTTTAATGTCTCATGTGATAACTATTTTCTGGCATAATGCCACACGCGATATTAGGATCTAGCGTAATGCCTCATTCGATAATCAGATATAATCAATACATATGTATATAACGGTTTCGATGCCACCTTATCCAATGCCGCCGAAGATCGCAAGAGATGAATAAATAGGTATTTGATTAGTTTCTCACCTATTATCCCCTTGAATTTCAGAGCAGTCCGTCACCAAATTGGAGATGGAAGTTTTCCAAAAACTAGGATTTACACGCACACCAGTTCGAAGATCGCTCGCTTCATGTGCCGATTTTGGAAGAAAACTGGATGCAGATAAGGAGAGAGATGCAGGGGCTAGATGGATCGGAACCATAGCGGCAACAAATAGAATGGTATTCTTGTTTGTAGAGTGTGCTGATAACGTGTTGTAAATGAGAGGAAAGAGTAATTGTAGAGAGACACGAGATGGGGAGGCAATAGATATTCTTATTCATTCCAATAGTATACAATCGTTATTTATAGAGAATACATGAAAACCCTAATTACAAAAGATGTGGAGTCCACTATAAATATATCTATTTATAACAGTATTGATATTATATCTTTTTTTGGTCAAAAAAAACTGTTATTGTTCCTCTCAAGATTCGAACCCAGCTAGTCCAGATCCCTCATCTTGTATTGATATTATATCGATAGGCTCCCTATTTCTATAATAGCTGAGTTGAAAGTTTATGACCGTAGTGAGGAGAAATAAGGCACAAGATGTGCAAGTGTGTGAGATATAATAATCTATGAGTAAGGTGCAAACCTGTAAATCGTCCTTCAAGACGCAAATTTGCATGAGCGGCCTGGTAGTTAAGGCTACCTTCGATGTTTTTGCGGTAGTTTTATAATTGTTTTGATTTGGTTGTTTTGGTTGGCTGTTTTGTGGTGTTTTGCTGGTTGTTTTGTGCTGGTTGTTTTGTGGTTGTTTTGAAAAATAGTGTTCGGCAGGCGATGATTTCGTCTGGTTGTTTTGAATAAGTAAGTTATGTTAGTTTGTGCGGTGCGTTTACCGTTTTCGGTGTTATAATTAAAAATTTTATATTGCATTTTAAAACATTTTTTGTTAGTAAAGTTAAAATATATGTAGATATTTAATTATAGCCTTTAATTATTACTCCCTCCGTTAATTAATATTTGTCGTTTTAGGTAGTGATTTTTGTTCAAAAATATCTGTCATTCTAGCTTTTTGACACATCTTTTTTCCACTTTTAACCCTACTATTCAACACAAAAGTAATTATTATCTAGATGGAAAAGTAAAAAGTAGGGGTACAAACGTCATTTTTCTACTTTTCTTAATAAGTGTGCAACTTTCTAAAATGACAGATATTGTTTATTAATATTTTAGTTACAATTAATTTATAATACGTATACATATTAATTTATAAATAAATTTTTTACATATATTTGAAAAAATAAAGAAATAAACATGCTATTTAGAGCAAATAAATAGTGTTTAATATGAAATTTCAAATGTATTAATACTTAAGATTATATTAATTTTTAGTGGAATAAATAATATCATTGAAATGAAAAAGTAATTCTTTCTAATAATAAAATAATTGACTGTAAGCGAATATATATATATTATAGCTATCACTTACTATTTTATTATTATATATTGTTTAATTGTTACATATATTTGTAGTTTAAACAATATATTCTATTCAATTAAATATTACTTAATGAAATTCAAACAATATATTTTATACCGTGCTTAATAATTAAAGAATAATTTTATATGCTAAGAAATGAAAAATAAAGTATATTAGCATATAAAATTATTCTTTAATTATTAAGCACGGTATAAAATATATAATAACTTTGATATACTGACAAACCATAATAGTTTGTACAAATAGTTTTGTAATTAATCATTACTTAACAAGTTGAATACTTATAATTGATATTTCTGAAATATACTTACACCATAATTTTTATTAGTTTGCTCTTTTCCTTGTAGAATATTTTATTAAATTTGATAGATAGTAATAGTTTTAATTATATCTATATATTACTATATGTAGATATAATTAAATATTCAGATTTTATACCTTATTTTAGCAATATAATCAAAAGTAAAACTGATTATTATGTCATTCTTAGTAATCATGTACCCCTTCTATCCATAATACAAATATTTTTTATTTTTATTACAGATTCTATAAATTAAAAAAATATTAGAATTACTAAAAAAAATTTAAGTATAAGTTTTTAGAAAAACACTACTAGTTTAAAACTATGGTTCTATACTATTTTCATTAATTTATAATTTAGTATACCAATCTTATGAAAAAAAACTAAAAATAAAAAAGGGAAAATAAACTTTTTTATATATTAATCTATATATTTCAATATTAATTTAATTTTGTGTCAAATTAATATATAATATCATTTTTAAAATATAATTATAAATATTGAAAATTTAAATTAATTTATTAAAAATTAATTTTAAAATATTAATTAATATTATTAAAATATTCTCACCCACTTAATTACAGTTTTCTGGCTTCGCCTCTGTTTACGGTATTCATTCTCTTTGCAGCATAAACTGTTGGTTGTTTTATGGTTGTTTTGTGCTGGTATATTTGTGGTTGTTTTAAAAATTGTTGTTCGGAGGTGGCGATTTGGTATTTTTTGTCAAAAATGTCAAACTCAAAAATAACACATTTATACCACAAACATACCAACACCGAATGGAGCCTAAGGCATCTCTTTAAATTTAGCTAATCATGAATACGTTTTTGACAAATAAAAAATTTCTTCTTTCAATGTTTTACTATGACATACTATAATAATTCATTAAAATTGGTATATGGTTTCATTAATTAATAAGTGACAAATTAGACTTTGTTCAAGTCTAGAACTTTTAGGTTATTATTTTTTTGTGGTGTACTTTAATTCTTATATGATGAATAATAAGTTTCATTTATATGTACACATATGTAGAAATATGTACAAGTAACTAATATAATATTAAATTTGTTAAAACATATTCATAAGTGATCTTGTTTTGAAGATTTAAATTTAGATGAGCAATAATGAAATTGTTTTACATTTTAGACATATATTTTAAAAGTTATAACTATTAAATTTAAAAATCATTTTTTCTTTTTTGAGCACAAAAAAGCAAGAAAAACCGCGATAGGGTTTTATATAATAATTTTTTGGTAATTTTTTGGGTATAGCTAGTGATGGTTACATACATGTACTTTTGTCCTACAAAAAGTATACATTTAACTTATAAACTGTAAAGGTACACATTGAATTCTAATGTTATTAAAATTATACTAAATATACATACCGATTTCTTAAAATATATTATAAGCTTACAAAACCTACACTTTTACTATATATAAAATGTACCACTTAAAAATGTAGATAAAATGGTTGTGGGTAAGAGAGATTGTTGATTACATATCTGTAATTCCAGATCTCATCCGTTGCTGCGATAGATAAGCACTGGATTTGAGATGGATGAGACTAATCAAAATTATTATCCGTTAAATATGACACAAACTTTTTAAATAAATCAGGGGATCTAAAACTTCTGATAACAGTATAAAACTTGTAAGTTTGATCAATATTTTATTAACATCGTAACACTTATAATCAATAATACAATTTTTTTATTCCTGACGTCATATTTTCTGGTTAGGGCATCAGAGCCGTTTCCCAAAATGCACGGCCAAAGATAGTTGAGCTTTGGTTTCTATTCACAGTTGCGTATCACATGAAAAATGCAAAGCCAAAAAACACCAGTACTCACGAGAAGGGATAACATATACCAATCTGACCATAGTATTGATTTGCTTTCTATTCAGAAAAAGGCTTTAATTTTGAGTCTTTTGACCAGCTTCGACAATCAAATAAAGATGGAGAATACTCCGTTCAACAGGAGAAATAAGTGCTAGGCTGCTGGCAATGGCATAGACGTTTCTCAAAAGCACAGGGGTGGGTCAAACTCAAAGCTAAAACTCACATATATATATCAGAGCCTTAATCACCCTACAATAGAAAAAAGATCACCCTACAATTATGTACATTCAAGACAAAATCACGAGTGTTTAATAACAACAATAGCATCAAAACCATGTTAGGGACCTCTTCTCTGTGTCGTTTTCACTTGTTATTTTTCCTCTAACCGCCACTGATATGTAGCATTCATCTTCTCTCCTCTCCAACACTCAGCAAAGGTCATACATCAGGAAACAAATCCAATCATACATCACTTTTTAGTAATACCGTAAGACGCAGTGGTTGCCGTGTTTTATACATCATCACTCCTCGTGAGTTCTCTCTCACTCTGTCAACTGTACATCCCAAGTGTTTCTGATTATAAAAGGCTTTAATCAACCTGGCAAGAATCTGCAAAGCAGAACAAACTTGAATGTTGAAAAATGTTTGAGATCAAATGTATGACAGACGAGATAAGAGTAGAGAAAGTCTCCTCACATCCTTCTTTAGCTAGAAAGGTTTACCAAATGATCAAAACTTCAGACGGAGGTCCAAATGAAACTGAAGATTCGTAGAGAGTTGATAATCGCAACAGTCGCATATGCCAGGCACCATATAACTGCTGAATACAATAGATCAATGACTTGTATCTGGGATTGGGCCATGCAAATCTGATAATGAATCAATGGAAGATGCTTAAAATTACAAGACGTCATTTTAGATCAGGAACTGTGCTGTTAGTATCCAGAAAGCTTTTTGGAGAATATAGAGAATTAACATTTCATAAAAAGGCAAACGAAAGCTAAAGGCTGAAAGGACTTTTTATCGTTCACCCACTTAGCAAATTGGTTGCTTCCACACAAAGGTACTCAATCTTATCGTTCACCAAAGGAAACTGGTAAATATAGCCAAGCAAGAATCACAAGCCAATCACTTACAACTTGAAGTGGAAGACTGCAGATTCCACCTCGAACCACAAACACAGAAATGTCGTTTTTTAATGATACCACATTCTTTTACTCAAGAACAAAAGATAAAAGATTCTCATCACCAAGTAAACCAATGTGTGGACAGCAACCCGCATCAATAGATATTAAGAACAATTCCATAACCATCCTGGACCCCGCAGCCACCCACCCACCCAGAAAAAAGTAGACTTCTTAAGAAAATATAATTGAAACATTCCCATCATTGTGAGACAGAGCACTAATTCAACACCTCATGAAAAGCTAATATGCACAGACTCGGCCTTTTGGATGGCTACAAGCAAAAAAAAGTAAGGTTTATGTCAAACAGACAATTAAGAGTTTAATTGGCAACCACAGATTGATCCTAACCAGAGCCAAAACCGATTCGCTTGCTCAATACTACTATGAATGTATGTTGTTTTCACAGTTACAAAATGGAGAAAGATAAAGGAACTACGCGCTTCGAACTTTAAAGCAGCAAGAATCGGATTCAACTGTCCTAATTTCAAGCTCCAGCATAAATAATCCACCAATTAGAGGTGACAGGAGGAAGACGAGATTGGAAAATCCGAGAATTACGGCGAAAACGCAATTAATTCAGAGTTGAGACTAGCAGATTTATGGAGGTAAGAAGCTACAACAAGGATTGGGGATGCGATCGCACAAGTCCGTAAGAGAAAAGGAAGGCGGGGATAAGGCCAGGGGGCAAGAAGGGAGAGAATGAAGAAAAGGATGTACCTCTGAAAGATAGATAATCGAAGGAGAATAGTCCAAGTAAACTGATTCTCAAGCTTTCGGAGTCGAGGCTGCGACCGTATAAATAAATACGACTAATATTCCAAACTGAAGGAATTACTAAAGGCGAGAAGGGAAGGAACCTGGATGTTTCGACTTGAACCTCTAGACAGAGTAAACACGTTGAAATAATGGGTTGTTTCGGATCCGACCTCGAGAAAAGCGTGTTATCAGTGGATATAATATTTGATGGGATCACAACTAAACAAATGATGCACTTTTCCTTTTCGGTAAACTTGACTATGGTATTGAGTCTATTGACCTAATAATGCCTCAAACAATTGGAAAAGTCACTGATTTATGAAATGGGTGAAGCTATTGAGTGAATCCTAACCAACAACAGTCTATGACTCTTGAGGTAAATGCTACTAATGGCATTGAGATTTCTCCGAGATTAGCCTAATGTTTGGATGTTACATTTGTTTCCTAATAATTCGATTAGTCCAAACAATAAAATTTCAAGAGATCGCATCCAAATGTATGATACGCAGTTTCCTTTACTATAAAAGATTTCTCACTAACTCTATTCATGCAGTGGCCATTTTGACCACAAAATTTAACTATAGGCCCTTCTCATTATTATTTTTTGTGGAGATGCTATTGATCATATTGTTTTATTTTATCGTATGAATCAACATTAAAGGTTATTTATTATGAACCTTGGTTCTCTTCCCTCTTTGTCTAGAGGATCTTTTCTTCTCCAGGACGATGCCTTATAGTTACCTTGTTATAGCCTATAGTGGTCATTGTACCCATAGTTTCTTTATTCAAGTAAGAATCTTGGCTCCTCCCTATTTACCTATGTTACTTGATTTTCAACCGGTTTTCACTACCTCTAATCAGTAAGCATTGAAGCACAATGAGCAAGAATGTTAAGCGTTGTTGGATTTCTTTGGGGACTTTTATCAAGATAAATAATAGAATAGTAGGATTTTCTATCACTGTATCTCTTTATAAATGATAGCACTCTTATTATAGTAAGACTATTGTATTACACAAAGAGAGGACTTTACAGATAAAGCAACTTAAAGCATAGGCTTGTAAGACATAATTGAAAGGCCTAATGTATAACTATTTTATGGCTTTATTTATGTAACTTACTAGCAAGACTAATGGGCATATAATCAACCGGCCCATAATATCTAATGTCCCCCTCGAATCAAACTCTCCATCCAAAGGGAGTTTTGATCATAAACTCATAAAAGTTACGAGAGATAAGGGTTAGAGGAAGATAAAGGGATTGGTCCAGCTCTGGCCTTGTTCGTTGAAGCTGAAACCATCATTATCTTTACCATCAATCACTCCAGCATCATAAAGTTGAGGTTCATTGAAGATGACATGAGCACTTTCCTTATAGAGTTATCTTGTTGGAGTCTTTGTAAACTTTGTTGTGTAACGAGTACCCAGTGAACACATTTTCGTTATTTGTGGCATCAAATTTCCTAGGTTATGATTCCCATTTTCATACACAAAATATTACATCCAACTACTTTCAAATGTGAGATGTCAGGTTTTTCTCTCCTTCAAAATCTCAAATGGTGTCTTTAAATAATGGATTGGATGAAATCAGTGGCGGACCCAGAAATTTTGTTTAGGGGGGCTAAAATATTTGTTTTGACACTAATTTTCTTTAAAACTTTATATTATGTTGTATTTTTTAAAAATTTATAAGAGTATTTGGCAAATTTTCAAAATTTTTAGGGGGCCTTGAGCCCCCCTAGCCCCCCTCTCCGTCCAACTCTGGATGAATTAAGTTGTATTTGTTATAAAAACATGTTATAAGACTCCCTCGGTCCAATATATTCTTGAAAACCCACTAGTGTGGAGGGTGATTTTTCGGTATGAGGGGGGTCTATGCAAATATGGTCTGACTGAAAAGCCAAGATCCTAGAAATATGCCATTCTGTGGGGGGGGGGGGGTGAAAACCCGTTATTCTGGCAGCCCTCAAATACCTACTAAATCGTCCGTCTTTCCCAGAAAGCATAAGGGGGAGTGCAAGTGTGCACTACACCCGCTCTCGATGGGCTCCACATGGACTTATGCTTCTATAAGGCGGAGTTGACTAGAGTCGCCACCTAGTTTGACCTAATGAACTAGGAAGGGAGAAGGGTTCTAAGAACCGTTGATTGACTCTGTGATTTGTTGCCTATGGATAGGACTTATCTGATCATACCAGAGATTCTGTGTGGGTTCGCACTGGGTTACACCCCTTAGAAGTGGCAACGACCACGACTTCGGATTGGTGCCGAGGAAACCTCGGTCTCTAATTGTCGGGATTACCTTCTTTCAAAACCTTTTCAGAGAGATTCATTTAAAAGCCAAGGATAGGATTAGGACAAGAGGAGAGAAAACGAGTGGATGGGGCGAGCTTTTCTGCCAAGCTAGCGCCAAGAAGAAGAATTGATGAATTCGGATGAGTATAGAATGAAGATTTGGAAAGGGTCGGAGGTTGAGTGAAAAGACAAGACTTGAAGTCTGATAGTTTGAGGTTTGTGGGAATCGAAGAGGGTTTGAGTGATGTGAGAGCCACCTTAGAAGGGGAAAAGGGTTTTTTCATTGGAATGGGGTCGCACCCTATGTGGGCTGCCTACGTACTCAACTCCCTGTTGAGATCAGACCTTACGTAGTTCAGGAATTTCGGGTTTGAGAGGTTAGTCTGTGAGACGCTCGGGTCTATGAGACATTTATGATGTTCATGTAGTGGGAGGTATAGGATATCAAGGTCTGTGAGGCGCTCGGGTCTGTGAGACGTTTGAATCATAAAATGATGGAGAGATTGAGATGTTCGAGTCTGTGGGGCGCTCGGGCCTATGAGACTATGGAAGTTTGAAAGAAGTCGGGATTTGAGAGATGATTTGAGTTTGGAATGATTTGGAGTTTAGATAATGATTTGAGTGTGTGAGGCAATTGATGTTTGAGTGGAAATCCCAGGTGTTTTGGGTTCGAGGTTCCAATAGAGTTGAGGTTTTGGGATGTTTCGGGATTTGAAATGAGATGATAGTGGACTGAATTGTTTGGAGGATTGATTGTCAAAATCGTTTCTCTTAAAATTTTTGAAACCGAATAATCATTTTTTTTGTTGTAAAAGGGCGGATAATCCCGAGGGATTACCCTATGTACCCCCTCGAACACGACACTTAATTAATGGTAAGTGCCGAGGCTCGAAAGATGGGGCAATGAATTTATGTCGAAAAATAGGATTAAGAGAGAAACACCATGAATGAGATGTTCTCGGTCGAACCCTAATAACGTCTCTAAATCCCGGGTTTTAAAACGTTAAAAATCAAAAGCATTGAAATTAAGCGGAAGGGAGTTAGACGATTCTAAAATCCTGGCTGCAACTAGGAAGGTTGCTACTTCCCTAGCACCCCGCCTTGTAAAAATCTAGGCTGCAAATAGGGGAGGTTTGTCACCCTAATGCCCCGCCTAAAGAGATCCAGACTGCGACAAGGGAGGTTATGACCCCAGTGCCCCGCCTCGGATTTTTATTTTTGGAAGGGAGACAAGCGATGTTCTAACCATGGAGGAAATGTTTTTTTGAAGGTGTTAGACACCCCATGTTCCCCGAAAACGGTTTAGTTTTAAGTTTGAAAACTGAGTTAGAAAATCTTTGAAGTTGTTCGGAATTCTCGATGAAGAAACACTGATTTTGAGAAATGTTTTAGGAGAAAACTTTCTGTGTATGTGAGAAGAACTTTCTACTTGTTGAGAAGAGTTTTTCTGTGATGTGAGAAGAGTTTTTCCTTTAAAATTCCACAAAATGGTTTCTTTTGAAAGCTTGAAGAAATTTGGATGAAGTAGTTGTTTGAAATCTAGGAAGATAGATTTTTGGATTTTGGATTTTTAATGGCATTTACAAATTGAGTTTGAGTTGAAAGGAATCAGTTTTGAAAAATGAGTTGGGTTTGATTTGATTTTGTTTTGACTTGTATCGGAAGATGAGCGGGGTCAAAGTTCGGGTTGAAGTGGGGTTGGTCAATGCTTGAGTCAACGTTTTTGGTCAAGGTCAACATTTTTGGTCAAGGTCAATGTTTTCTGGTCAAGATCAACATTTTCTGGTCGAGGTTTGACATTTGTGGACTTGGTTTGACATTTGTGTGGACTTGGTTTGGATTAAAGCTGGATAACATTTCATGGGTGAGTTTCTTTTTGAGATTTGGAGAGGATTTGATTTGGGTTGGACTTGAAGTGTTGGGCTAGAGGGTTGATTTGTGGACTTGGGTCTATTTTGGACTCTGGGCCAAGGGCTTTGAGTTTTGGGTTGTGGATAATGGGCCGATGTGGGTAATGGGCCGATGTGGGTCATAGGCCGATGTGGGTAATGGGCCGATGTGGGTAATGGACCGAGTTTTGAGATTGGGCCAGGTCTTGTATTGGGCCGGACTTGGTATTGGGTCGGACTGAGTAATGGGCCAGGTCTGAGGAGTGGTGGGCCGGACTTGGATTCTGGTCGGGCTTGGATTCGGGCCGGGCTTGGATTTGGGCCGGTTTTGGATATTGGGCCAAGTTGAGCTTGGGCTCAGATTTCAGGAGTTGGACTTTGAAAGCAGACTTCTAAAATGGGCTGCTTAAAAACTTGTTTGAAACTATTTAGAGCTGCTGGGCTTAAGTCATGTCTGAATAAAATTATTTGGATTTACAAATGGATTGGATTTTTGTTGGTTGTACATTTTATTCTGAAATTAGAGGATGATTTGGAAAGTTTTAATGAAAACGGGTATTCCTCAAATAGACCGTGTCTAGGACCCATATGCATTGAGGATACCCAAACCTAGAGCTTTTCTAAAATGGGCCTCAAAGGTCCACAAAGAGGGCAACCTAATGGGCTTTCTAGGGTTTAATAAGTAAATATATATATATATATATATAAAGCAACGAATTAAAAGATTGCTACAAAGCTGTAATATACCAAGCATGTACATGTAAAGCGCAGGTAACAAGTCAAAATTGTTTAAACTGCTAATCAAACTTAAAAGGACCACTTCTGTTTTTATTGCCATTAGAGACCAATTAAGGATTCTAACCAAAAGAAAGAAAATGTAGAGCGTGAAGTTCAATTAAGGAGTATTCTCTGTCAAAAGGCATTACGACTTCCAATTCGAACAAAGAAGTGTCACCAAACCTAAATTCAAGGTTGCTAATCACATTTTATTACACGGTTGGGGAATTTTCAAACCAACAGGTAAAGAAAGCAACTGAAGCTAAATACAAGACTCAAATGCAGCCACCGAATGAGTTTTTAAAAAAAAATTCCTTGTTCATAAAATGAATTAAAAGAAACTGATATCAAACACTAATGTCCATGTTAAAAAGATTGGTCTCAGGTAAAGATTGATTCAAAACTGAGCTAAATTCAACTTCCAAAACAAGTTCATGCGCAAAGACAAACACCAAGTCGGAATAAAGAAACACATCCCAAGCAAAACTCAAAAGCAACCAGTACGCCATTGACTTCAAGTTTTCATCCTTCTTTAAAGTGTTCAAGATTTGAACAGACACGCCAAGACTTCGAAGTTATTTTTGTAGGTAAGAAATAGGAAGCTAACCAACGGGACAGATTGCCCCGGTTCATCATCCATCAAATATGGGGAGTTCTCGCTCGAATCAAAGGCCAAATGCTCGTACCCCGTTTCAGCCATGGGTAATTCTCAAAGGAAAGCTCATCCATTACCGATAGAGTACCTCATATAAACATTGCGCAACAGTGTTAAAATAAACACAACCAAGTAGGTCTCGAATTCAAACAAGCTTCAAACTCATCGAAGCACCAAAGTACCAGAGCACCAGAAAGTAGTAAACCCGGCATAGTAGCAGCACGAACATATCAATTTGTTCAAGATGAAAAGTGGTAGGTACCTCCGCAAAACACGAATCAGAATGAGCAGAGAGTAGGCAGATTTCAGTAGTCTCAGAATGATAAACAAATTTGCATCAGAACAGGTTTTCCTAATCCAAATTCCCCACAACCTTTAGCGAACCCATACAAGTTTTCAGCTCAAATCGGAGATCAAAATAAACCATACAACTGAGAGGCGATAGTCACGTTTGGTTGAACGTCAGATTCGAAACCAGAAATCAAAACTAAACAGCAAAAGAAAAGAGCCCTTACCTAACTTCCCTTCGATGTCTGAACAAAACCTCAATCCGACAAGAAGTGAAATAGGAATGGAGTTTAGAGCCTTGAAATAGCTCAAGCGTTGGTAATGACTTAGGGACAAAGGTGAAAAGAAAACGGGGTATAGCGAGGGACTTCTTGTGATGGGTGGTGTTAATGGCTATTTCCGGTGAGGCGAGAAGATGGGAGAAATCAAGGCATATCATGGGTTTCCGATTGAGCGTAGTATAAAATTCTGGTTTCCTTCGAATTTTCAGAGACAACATAGAGTCTCGACGAAGATGTAGCTGTGAGAGCGTTTGAACAAAATTTCGAGTGAGAAAGATGGAGGGTGCAGGTGAATGTCGAGTGAGGGCCGAAGATTTATTCAGGCGTGGGATTTTTTTTCGGTGAATGAGAATGAACAAAGCGCAGAGGGTACGCTCCTTGTTGCCAGTCGGTTGCAAAATTCCCGTCGGTGAAGGAGAATGAAGTGGGGCACCGAACTGGTATTTCCTTGGTCGTCAGTTTGGGAGTGCAAAATTGCCGTGAGAAAGAGGTGAAGAGAGGGCAGCATGTATGTTATTGTTTTGGCAGTTCGAAGGGGATGAAGAAGGCGGAGTTGGTGCTTGGCCTCAGGCGACCGGATCGGTGGCGGTGGTACTGGAGACAGTCGTAGGTGAAAGCGAGTTTCGTTGGAGGAGACCAGGTTGAACTCGGGTCCTGCTTCAATTCTCGGTGATGAAAGGCATCGGTGATGATGTCCGCCCCCCCCGCGTTGCTTGTCGACGTCGAAATTGAAGAGAATGCAGGAGAGGCGGTAGTAGGTATGTTCCTTGTTCGCCAGTGTGAATGAGGAGGATGAAGGAGATGCACAGCGAAAGTTCTTCGTTCAGCAGGTCCGTTTGCAAATTACCGTCAGGAGAGAAATCAAGAAGGTTTGAATTTTGGATGTCCTAACCAAGAAGAGACAGAGCAGAACGTGAGGAAAATACCAGAATAGTTTGTTGGGAGCTTCAAAATTATATTGGGAATCGATGGAGAAGGAGAGGATCGAACGACAGAGATGGAGGAAGGAGGCGGATGGGTTTCTCCTCGGGAGTTCGCAAACGTCTTCCGGTTTGGAGTACCGAGATATCATCGAGAGGAGGTTTGGGGGGACAATCGGCGCTTCCAAAAAACAAACCCATACTGCATGGGTTCTATTCTAATCAGCTCCTTCAAGAAAATACCCATACTGTAGGGTTTTGTCTTGTTTTAGAATGAAAAAACGTTTTTAAGAAGAGGTGTTGGGCAGGAAAAAATAAAAACAACCGGTCATGCTCTACCCAGGTTTCGAACTTGGGTTTTCAAGCAATGCCCATCACACCTTGACCACTTGGGCTGTGGCGAATTTCAGTTTGTAACAGTAGACCATAAAACAAAAGTTGTATTACAAGCTAAACGAGAACTAAAAACGCCTTAGCTAGGAATCGAACCCAGAACCATTGGGTTATATGGAGAGTATGCTAACCGGCTATGCTGAGTCGGAAATCAATATCTTCACGGGAGAAAATAATACTAGAGTTTTAGCCCGGACTGGGATAATTATTCTATAAATGCTACCAACTCAAAAGGAAAGTATACTATAAAATGAGAACAATAATATAGTGACAAGAAATTATGAAATACAGATAGGTTTCAAAACGTAATGAGACATAAATAAAGGAATAGCTCATGTGCATGAAATGATGAAAAATAATGCCCGTGAAGGGGAGATGAAAACAAATCAAATAAATAGATAAAATAACAGTAGTAAAAGTTACATAAAATGATATAAATAACAATGAAAATGTTGATGATAAAAAAAAGTATATAATAAATGCTAGAAGAAAATTAAAAGTAGCAATAAATAGGATAAAGAAGTAACAAAATAAAAGAAAACTGATAGGTGAGCAAATAGGCAATGAGACAAAAGGGATGGGTTTAAAATCAGATTGTCATTTGAACATTTGTCTTCGGAAAATCGTGTTTTTACGAAATGCTTTGAAAAAGATTATAAAATGATGGTTTCATTTTGGCACGCACGTCGTTACGTTTTGACAAAGAAAGGCGACAACCCCTCTTATTATGTTTCTTATTCTGGATTTTGCTTTATGGGGTGAGAATTTTTGGTGTCTACAAATGGCTCCCCTTGATTCAATTATGCAAACCATTGCAGAATTGGATCAAGGTTGACGGGGCGCCAAAAATTCTCACTACGGGTTTGAGGTGCATTGGGATGCGACTGTGAGTGTATGAAGGCGATTGAAAGTACGAGGACTTATGACGTGCCTCAGTTAGACCTCTTGACATCTAACCCTATGACTTATGACGAGCCTAGGATACTAACAATCTGATTTGGTTTAGGGTGCACAAGGGCTTAGGAGTGCCTCAACTGGACCTCTTGATATCCAGTCCTAGGGCTTATGACGGGCCTAGAATGCGATTGAGAGTACGAGGACTTAGGAGTGCCTCAATTAGACCTCTTGATATCTAGCTATAGGACTTATGACGAGCCTATAATACTAACAATCCGATTTGGTTTTAAGGTGCACGAGGGCTTAGGAGTGCCTCAACTGGACCTCTTGATATCTAGCTATAGGACTTGTGACGAGCCTATACTACTGACAATCTGATTGGTTTAAGGTGCAGGAGGACTTAGGAGTGCCTCAACTGGACCTCTTGACATCCAGTCCTAGGGCTTATGACGGGCCTAGAATGCGATTGAAAGTACGAGGACTTAGGAGTGCCTCAACTAGACCTCTTGATATCTAGCTATAGGACTTATGACGAGCCTATAATACTTTGATCGAGTACCGTACTAGTAGCGCAATAGCTGCCTAGCAGGTTATGAAGTGGACGATCTTGCACTAGTAGCGCAATAGCTGCCTAGTGAAGGAAAAAAGACGGAACCGCACTAATAGCGCAATAGCTGCCTAGCGGGTTATGAAGTGGACGATCTTGCACTAGTAGCGTAATAGCTGCCTAGTGAAGGAAAAAAGCGAAACCGCACTATTAGCGCAATAGCTGCCTAGCGGGTTATGAAATGGACGATCTTGCACTAGTAGCGTAATAGCTGCCTAGCAGGTTATGAAGTGGACGATCTCGCACTAGTATCGCAATAGCTGCCTAGTGGAGGAAAAGACGGAACCACACTAGTAGCACAATAGCTGCCTAGCGGGTTGTGAATGAATGATCTCGCACTAGTAGCGTAATAGCTGCCTAGTGGAGTAAAAAAGGTGGGACCGCACTAGTAGCGTAATAGCTGCCTAGCGGGTTATGAAGTGGACGATCTTGCACTAGTAGCGTAATAGCTGCCTAGTGGAGGGAAAAAGGTGGGACCGCACTAGTAGCGTAATAGCTGCCTAGCGGGTTGTGAATGAATGATCTGGGACCGCACTAGTAGCGTAATAGCTGCCTAGCGGGTTGTGAATGAATGATCTCGCACTAGTAGCGTAATAGCTGCCTAGTGGAGGAAAAAAGGTGGGACCGCACTAGTAGCGTAATAGCTGTCTAGCGGGTTGTGAATGAACGATCTCGCACTAGTAGCGTAATAGCTTCCTAGTGGAGGAAAAAAGGTGGGACCGCACTAGTAGCGTAATAGCTGCCTAGCGGGTTGTGAATGAACGATCTCGCACTAGTAGCGTAATAGCTGCCTAGCGGATTGTGAATGAACGATCTCGCACTAGTAGCGTAATAGCCGCCTAGTGGAGGAAAAAAAAAGAATGAATTTGATAGTGAAAGGGTTTTGTGGGTAAAAGGGCCACCTGAGCGGAATGAGGATGAACTTTCCAGCTTGAGCGAAATGAATTATTGTATGACATGAGTGGTTTTGTGATGACCTTTGAAAGGTTTTTTTTACATGCAAATGAGATAAGAAGTGAGGAGGTTAGCAAATGCATTAATTGAATCAGAAACTCCCTGTTTGTGGGTGTAGATTTTTGTGTGAGCCGATGGCTCCAGAGTTGCTTCGAAGCTTTGGGATGGCTCCGGCATGGCTCCAAGGATCTAAGATGGCTCCAGCATGCGTGGATGGCTCCGGTGTGACCAAGGGTCTCGGGGTGGTTGGTGGGTTTCGATTTGGATTGAGGTTTTCGAGATTATTGGTGGTTTTGCTTTGGTTCAGATTTTGAGTCGAATGGTGGGTTGATGCGATTGGTGGGTTGATGGCTCCGGGGTGGCCAATGGTCTCGGGGCGGTTGGTGGGTTTTGATCTGGTTAGAGTTGTTCGGGATGGCTGGTGGGTTTTGATCTGGTTAGAGTTGTTCGGGATGGCTGGTGGGTTTTGATCTGGTTAGAGTTGTTCGGGATGGTTGGTGGATTTTGATCTGGTTAGAGTTGTTCGGGATGGTTGGTGGATTTTTCTTTGCTTCGGGATTTTCTGGGTGGTGTGGGAGCCCCAACAATGGATTTATCGTGGTTTGATGAGGTTTTTGATGGCTCCGGAAATGGAATGACTGTAATTTGAAGGGTTTGTTGTGGAATTCGTAGTGGACGAATGGTTTTACATGGGTGGGTAAATGGCTAAACACGGTTTCATAGCCTTAGGGTAGTCCCCATCATGGTTCCAGGATCTTCAGGGATGGCTCCGGGATGACTTTGTGTCGGTTGAGCATGACGATGCATTAGCTGGAACGAGGGGGAAAGGGAGGTTTTGTCTTTGAGGTGGTCGCACCCTGGGCGGGCTGCCTACGTACTCAATTCCATATTGAGATCAGACCATACGTAGTTCGATCCTTTGTGGGCGAGGCTTTGGTGAGGAAATGGCTCATGTGTAGCCCTAGGGATGGTCTCAATGTTTGAGGATGGCTCCCGCATGGCTCCAACTTGGCTTTGGGAGTGGCGCCGACGAGGCTCGAGTATGACAATGAATAACTTTAGGATTTTCTTTATGTGGCTTCGGATGGCTCCCGTTTGGTCTGATATAGCTCGAAGATAGCCCAGGATTACTCTAAGATGGTTCGATCTTGCTTGATGATGGCCCGGGATGGATCTAGTTGACATCTTTTGATCAAAAGTTACGCTTCAACAACTGCAACTGAAGTCGACTTTCAGCGAGACTAGGCAGAGTTCTTACCAGTCGGATGTTGATGATGAAATGATTATGTTAGATGTAGACATTGAGTGCTAAACGAGATGCAAAATGCATATGCAGTTTTTTTTTAGAGAGGGCACGGTCCTATCTCTATTAGTATGAGGTTTACGAATATAAGACATCTTCAGATCGATCTTGAGTGATTGTTAAACTCCAATGCATGAATCACTTTCCTCTCACGGGGGGACGTGGGTCAATCTCTCGTGAATTTGGCTGTGTGTGCAAAGCGGTGTGATGATACTCTCAATGCTCAGAGCAGTATTTTTCCGAGAATTTCCTTTCGAGGTTATGGACTTTCTGATCCTCACAAATTCCTCACTTGCAATGGGATTAGCTGTTTATGATTTGGTGCTTCGATCAAAGAATCACTCGCACTCGAAAGACCTTGTAGGGTAAGGTCACACTCTTCCGCTCATGGTCCCTTTGGGACGATGGGACATGTTGATAACGAGTATGAAGCTTATGATTCATGTTTCAGATCCGGTACTTTCAGTTAACGCTCGTTAACTTATGAGTCAGAGGTCTTTATTGGGTTGTAACGGGGCTGAGGGGTATGATGCATGTCACATGGGACTGTGGGATTCATTTAGGAATTGTGGAGCTTTTGTGCAATAAAGACGTGTTTCACCTTTGCCATGGGTGGAATGATTAGACGGGTTTTGATAACCCATTATCGGTTTTTTCGGGACATCATTGGTCCTTTTGCTTATCTTCTCCTTCTTTGGTGTGTGATTTTCGCTTTTCTGCTTCCTGCTTTTGGAATCGCATGGGCTCATTGACCTTCTTGGCATTTTCTGCTTACTTTTTTGGCTTTCGGCTTTGCTTTCAGCTTTGGAGTTTTCATTGACTCGCTGGTCTTCTCAAACATTTCGGTGTTCTTTTTTTGGTGTCTGACTTTGGAGTTGCATTGACCCACTGATTCCTTTGGACATTTTCGTTTGTTGTTCTTGTGAAAGATGGTGAGGAAGAGACCATGTAACACCCTGTCCAACATTAACACACTTAGCAACAAACTGCAGTGGAAAACATACTTCATCACATTACTTAACTCGTTGGTGTTACACGCCGTTAACCACCCACGTGGCTAACAAGGCTATTACATACATTGTACTGGTCTGATGGACTAGATTCCCGAGCGACTACACATTACTGTCCCTTTCCATTAACAACAAAACATACACATCCCTTCCAACTGTACCGAGTATTCACAAGCTATGCCGATAACAATTTCGGTCTTACTACACCTACTGTACACATACAACTTAAATGATTACCCATGTACAAACGACTACCCCGTCCTACTCTCAAACGGCTTCCAGCTCCTTGTACCTGAAATAGGAAAAGAAGAGAAAGGGTGGCCCCCCAGGGGCTCAGCTCCTTTGCTGGTATGGTAATCCGCAGCCCACATGCTACCGGGCCACGCACAACTAATTGTCGTCTTAGCATACGGTTGATTATATTTGAATCATGCATGTAAACTATAAACACACAACACATTAAACTGCACAGCAATGGCTCAATAAAACAGCCAACACATCTACACTTGATAAATCACTCATTGTGATATTTAACCCCTAGTGTGTTTCTCCTTTAATGGAGCTACTTCCTTAATAGACGATACTTACCCATTAATCGGGTTATCCTTAAACGCCTCTTATCATAAACTGGGATTCATATCCATGATCCACATACTCCACATTTTACAATATATCACATCACATCGCAATAAGAATTGCAGCACAACAATAATACATAACATAGCGGGAACGATTCCCTTTATGAACCGGCCCAAACATAGTCAGTTCACTTGTAGCCTAGAGAATGTTGCCAGACTCATGATAAGCTCGTTACATAACTCGTTACCGTCTCGTTAAATGAACGGATAACTTAACACAAGGTGCCTCGGATATAGTGATCCAAGCACACCGAACAAACATAAACATAGTATGCCCCTGTGGCCCGACGTGAGTCAGTAAAATAGCCTTGGTTAAGCTAAAGGGAAGGTTGGAAACCAAATTGGAAAACAACCATAACATACAAAGAGAATCGAACCGGTTATGACATCGACTCCCATACTCACACGCGTGGCCGGAACAGACCGGACTCCTCACTTCCCCCGTTAGCACTTGTTAGAAGTTCAACATTGAACTCAATAAGCAATCACAAACATTGGGTTAAGTCTTGTTAGACGCACACAAGGGAAGAGAGAGTCATACATTCACTCACAAACATCACACACAAACATCACATGACTAACTCACGCATAGCCGTGGTTAGAACGTTCCTTAGGTCGGAAACATTATTACCGGATACCGTTCTCTTACGTTTACCTAATAGTGGTTAACTAGCCTTTCATGCGCATTCGAGGATACCGGTATCGGCACGTAAACACACAACAACAATAACGACTGTAAACTCGTTTCATGATTTATCTTATAACGTGGCAAACATACAGAAAAACACATTGTCATACAAGCCGGTGTAATCCGGTAGGACACAGGTTGCAAGAAAAACATACCTGTCACCGAGGTCCACTCTATTGTGTCCTCCTATGTTCCTCGAACAATCCTTGAACAACTGGTAACAATACAATTACTTTCATTAACATTGGGGTATTATGTTGTTTAACGTCTAATGCGCCCATAGTTAACCCCGTCATCCCGTTATACTTAATTTTACTCTTGTGATCTTAAGTTCACAACTCACACATCAAACCTAACACTTGTTTTCACATCTTAAGGCCTTTACATGTCACCAAACAAGGCCTAAACATCATCTAAAACCATTACCAATCAATCCCCTATCATTAGGAGCCTTAAACAAATTTTTTTCTTCATCTCTGGTCTGGACCGCCCCTCTGGGGCGGTCCCAGGGGCGGTCCACAATAGAAGCTACACGTTTTTTTTTCACTTCTCTGCACTGGACCTCCCCACAGGGGCGGTCCCTAGGGGCGGTCCAGAACAGACCCCATTTTAAAAACCGTTTTTCTCCTCATTTAGAACTCCAAATTCACCCCAATCTTTTCCTATGCATTACACATGTTTTCCCACATGTTTTAACATCTTTTTGGCACAATAAAACCCTCTATAATCATCCCAAAACTCCTTAAACTTTTACTCAAACTTTTACTAAATCCTTAACACTTAGAACATTTTACTTACACTTGTAACTTGTAGTTTTTGCTTAAAACTTCCACTAACCAAAGTGTTCTTCGACCACAAGATAACCACTCCTATAGCATCATTTTGTATCACACTCATCCCCTTTACACACACTCCTCAAGTCTTTCCCACGAGTTCCTCATTAAACCTTCACAAGGCATTACACTTCCATTGTTCACCAAACTTTGCACAAGACTTTACCACATCTCCACTATGACCTGGGTGTATCCAAAATTCATCCATTAGTTCTCTAAATCTCCAAGACTATGCCCAAGGCCTCTTAACACTTAAGAACACCTTAATTCACTTTCTTTCACCATCTTAACACTTAACAATTCCTGGTACCTTCTAGGTCATAAAATCTCATTACAACACATAAACTCTTTTGTTTATCAACTAAATTTTGCCATAGCTTCTCTTGTATCACCTTACACCAAAACACATCGTTTTTCACCTTTAGACAATCAAGAACATTCAATCTCTTAATACACACTCTTATACACAAACATATGGTTTTTCATCCTTTAACCATCAAACACATTCACCTTCACAAGAGATGTTCTTTACACACAACTAAACCTTTAAACTACACTACATCACAATATAGTGCATAAACTTAAATTGCTTGGCACTTAGGCCCTTAAATAACATGGCTCTTAGGCCCTTAAATTGCATTAAACTTAAACACTGAATCTCCACATTTAAATGCCTTCAACCTGCGAATACACACAACAATGCTCCCATGTCTTTTTAGTCCACCTAGTGGATAGTTTTCTAGCTCATTTCCCATTGGCTCTTTAGGTTAATTATTAAGCAAATATAGCTCAATTTCCTACTACATAAAACTACATTAAGAGAGATCATTTACCTCTTTGTTTTTAAAGCTTTCTCACTTGTTTTCTCTTGTTCTTTCTTGATTGAAAATCGGCAAGGAGCTTTTATCACTTGTCAACCTTCTAACCAATACACATATAAGGGTAATGAGCATTAAGTTTAATACTCAAACTCATAATTAAACCCTAGGTTTACATAAGTGTCTTGAAACACTAAAATTTGATGTTTACCTTTGGAATTTGAAAGAGAACTTGAATAAGTGGCAAGATAGGACTCCACCTAGCCCTTTGAAGTTTGAAATGAAGCTAAACAAAGGCAATAGAAAACACCATTACTAGGTGATTCTCGGTCACACACAAAAACAAGTGGAAACATTGATTTTCTTTGGTTTTCCTCACCTTGAAGCAAAGGAGAATGACAAGGCATGAAAATATGAGCTCAAGCTCCTTCAATGGTGAATCTTCATGGCACCAAAATGGAGTTATTGAAGATTTGAAAAGATAGGAATGAAGAGCTTACTCTAACTAAGACAACGGTAGTCTCGGAATTAAATTCGGAGCATGGAATCATAAGTTACAAGTAGAAGAAGATGGGATATGAATGGTGCTGTAGGAGAACGAGATTGAGAAGGGAGGATGAAGATATGTGACGGTGGGAACAAAGGAGAAAGAAGAGAATGAGGAGAGAGGTAGCCATTTGGAGATATTTATGTTATAAAGGTAATTTCTACTTTTTACTTACTTTTCCTTCTTTCTTTTAACTAGCTAGTAAATGGTGGTGACTCACCCCATAGAAAACCGTCCCCCCTTGTATATTAGAGATATTTATGGTCTTTGTTGACCAAATAATTGACTTATGTTGACTTATAACTTAAACTAGCACTATTTGAGCACTATTCACAAATTAAGGCACATATTTGTGAAATTTTTGATTTCCCATTGATTTAGACTTCCTAATGTGATACTAAGTAGTACAAATGTTGATTAAAGAGTAATGATGGACATTTAGCCACTCAAAACTCATTTACAAGACAATTTTTCAAAAATGTGCTTTAAGACTCCTTAAAGCACATTTCGTGTTTTAACTTGTTTTCAAGCTTGGTTTTCTTTAGTAATTGATTTAAAATGTTCATTAGCATGTTAATAAGGTCTAGGAATGACCTTTAGGTATTATACAAGGTTACACCAAGTCTAGGGCAAGTATTTGCTTAAATTGACTTTAAGGTATTTTCTTGTGTTTTGTTTGGTTTAATTGTCTACCAAAGTTTCCTAAGGACTTAATTAGCCTTATCAAAATAATGAATATTATAAGTCTTGGTAGGCTCTTTGGGTCCTAACCAAGTTCATTCCAAGCTTAGAGCATGTTTTTGCTCAAACTGCCTTAGTAGTACTTTATTGTGTTTACTGTGGTTTAATGTACTTAATATCATTTCTAAGGCACTTTTTAGCCTTCACATACGATAGTCTAACATTTAAACAACATATCAAGGTTTGGGGTATTTCAGACCATGACTCCGGCTCTTTCGAGATCCTCTATTGCAAGGGCAAGTAAGTATATGTACGTGGGTTGGCATGTTGTGGAGTTCACAGAAAAAGGTTTATAGTGAAAGGCTCAGCGGGTATAACTAAGGGATTATGTACAGGGCAGTCAAAGCTTTTTGGTTTTGTGGAGATTTTTATTCCTAAATGCCCCGTCATTCTCATTAGTCAATGATTGTTTTCTTACTATTCTCGAATCTTTGCATGAATCACAGTTCGTGTCTTGTTATCAACATTGATCTCGCTATGAATTGTGCCTCCCCATGTGCTGAAGGAATGCACAAGTCGCTCATGGTTTTACCTCTATGGACTCGCTCTATCTTCCCTCATCGCTCGGTGGATGGTCCAATACCCTCTTTTGGAATTCAAGAGAAAATACTGCTCTTCGCACACTACTCACTTTGGTTTGTGGTGCTGATTTTGATTGGACCCGACGGGTCGAGAGTTTAGCGGTTCACGCGCTCTATTCAAACGATCAATCAAGATTTTTGCCAAAGACGTCGTTTCGATACGGTAGTATGCAAATGCAACGATCTACCATGAAATGTGTTGTGATAATATGGAATTACTATGTATAGGATGCGTCAAATGCTGAAAATGAAGATGGTTGACTTCAAGTTTTGACTGAATGTTTGTTTTTTGTGTTGTTTTTTTTCTTTTTAGATGCAATGCATGCATGGTAAGGCTACACCTAGTCTCGCTTGAGTCGGTTCTAGTTGATGGTCCATGAAGCTCATCCTTTCAATGTCGGCCTTGAAGAAGGTGTAGCTGTCGGGGTTGCTGTCAGGTTAGTGACTAACTCCTAGATTTTAGGACTTTTTAGGGAGTGACAACTCCCGCATGGTAGTCCCACGATATGGAAACGACTGCACTCTTCTTCTTTTTTTCTTTCTTCTCAATCATTCTGGTCACTGGTTCCCATGGTGATTCTGGATTTGGAAAAGGCTCGAACTCCCCGGTGTTCTCCACTATCCCTCTGAAGATTAGTTTGGAGGTTGAGATATTGGGATGAAGGCTGGTGTGTGGCAAGTGACGATAAAACATGTGGGTGCGTGATGCTAATGAGTGTGGACGAGATTCATGTAAGGCTGATGATTTGAACTGACTGTAAGTGCATACGACCCTTTTGTCATGAATGCAATGCATGTTTTTTTTGTGTCCGATTGCATTTGTTGGCGTTGTTTATTTAGGGGATGCCTCCTGTGGACCGTGAATTTTCACCCCATAAAGCAAAGTTGATGAATGATGTATAGATGTGAGGGGTCGTCCCTTATTCGTTCTTTTTATTATACGTGCATGCCAAAAGAAACCTAGTTTTAGAAAACAATTTCGAAAACGCGTGTTTCAAAGTGGTGGATTTTCTCAATATAAATTTTGACGCTCGGTCATTCGCAAATAAAATAGGGAGTGGGGAACCTTATACACATTAATCTAAATAAATTCGAAGGGAATGTATACACCTATACATGTGCTCTATTTAGAAATGGACAAGAGAGAAAAGAAATCATAGGGGAAAACCTATACATCATTAATTCTAAAAAGTCATTAAAATGGGAGTTTTAAGCTAAACTTCTTCTGAACTCTCCCGGTCCGTCTTCGGGCTTCTGAATGACTGCTAACGCTCGGCCTCCTGGTTGGCTGCTTGCCCGCCTTTAGGTTCTTGACCGGCTGCTCGCTCATTCTTCGGGCTCTTGACCGGCTGCTTGCTCGTCTTCGGGCTTTTGCAGCGAAGCAAAACGGTGATCAAACAAAACGGGTTGGTGTTCTTCTGATTTTCAACAATTTGAACTCAAACCGGTGTCGCTAGTCTTTATGTCACTTGACTCGGGTTGGTGCAACTCTGATTTTATATTTGAACGGTTGGTGTTGGCCTTCCTGTCGCTCGGCTAGCTCCAAGGGTTGGTGCGCCTCTGATTTCCGGCTCGATCCGCGTAGTTGATCTTCATGCTGCCTCGTTTGCTCCGTCGTGGGGAATGAGGATATTTTTGAGAAAGGAAAGGTGAATGATTGAGCACAAAATCATTGTGAAAATCCACCACTTTTGTGAAAACACGAAATGACTAGTACGCTCCACGGTAATGGCCGCTGCTCTTGAAGGTGGGATGAACTTCAAAAATAGCGGGTCACAACATGGGGACTAAATCATTTATTTTGAAATACGTTTGTGAAAAACAACTTGAAAATTGTTTTCAAAACAATTTTGAAAGAATGTTGGTGAAGAACGTTGTTTGAAATTCATTTGTAGAAAGTAGGTTTTTCAAAATCAATTTTTTGAAAATTGTTTCGGAAATAGCATTTTAGTGAAATAAACTTTTTAAAGATGAATTGACAAATTTTGAAAACTCCATTTACGAGTAAATATTTTGTGGAACTCTAAATTAAACAAACTCGTACAGCTTTTAGGGACATGCAAACGAGAATTCCGAACATTTTAAAACGGATTGGTCTGAAAAAGTGGTTTACGCACATGTATAACATAAAGTAAATCGTGGCTATATTTGATGTGGAGCTGTAAGTGTTAATGTTGGGATAATCACTTTCCAGGCCAATTATGACTCCGTCTCACCGGGGGAACCGTCGTCCCTTCACTGTCATCTCTCGGGGTTTCTCTCTGCTATGCCTTTTGCGAGGCACGTAATAAAGAAAGTCCGGAGTGCTTAAGTTCGAAAGGTCAGGACACCCGAGATGATAAGGAAACATACGCCACGGCCAGTGATGATCCGACAACACGCTCACTTTTCGGGAAACTTGGGGAAGTACTGCATGGGGTCGGGCCTCCCCTCGTCTGCACGATAAGGTGTGTCTAAAGTCCAAATTTTTCGCTGACTACGCTGTGTCATGTATGGGTATCCGTAAATACGGGATCCGCTATGAATTTGTAGCGCGACATTGGGCTTTAAAGACACCCGTGGTGTAGAGGAATCATGGAGAACTGAGCCCATGCAGTCTTCAGGGTAAGGCAAAGGGTGGTCAGACAGACGACATACAAGGGGGTGACTACCCATAAGCCCATCTTAGACACCGGATAAGGCAGCTGGACACCGAAGGCTCATGGTTCACTATATGCTGGTTTAGACTCGGATAATGGATGATATATTTGGATCATGAGTTTCAAGGCGTTGGTCTTGGACCGTATTACCTCGTGGGTTAACTCCTTCTATGAAGGACCCAACTCATGGGGAATCAACCGTGGACCGGTTGGGGATCCCGTGACATGTGGATGAAGCGGGTGACTCAGAGGAATGCATGTCCTACGCTACCCAATGCAGCAATGGGTTGACTCCTTCTAGGAAGGTCTCATTTACAAAAGTAATAAATAAACAATAACAATTGAAATATTATGTCATGCATAAAGAGCAGTAAACATAAGACAGTAAACACACAACAATAAATAAGAGTGAAGCATGCAAATATCAAGGCACACAAGTGGCACTCAAGGCCAATCTCGAACTCTAAACTTTCATCCTAACTATCCTCTTAGAGTACACTCTAAGTGTGGAGTAGAGTAGTCCAAGTGGCTCTTGGATGAATCTCATGAAGGTTTTGAAAGAAGTGGGGAAATCTCAACAATTTTGAATGGGGTTCAGTCTTCCTTGACCAAGTTTATGAGAAAAACTTACTCAAGTTCTCCCCAGCAGAGTCGCCATTCTGTGGAGGGTGATTTTTCGGTATGAAGGGGGTCTATGCAAATATGGTCTGACTGAAAAGCCAAGATCCTAGAAATATGCCATTCTGTGGGGGGGTGAAAACCCGTTATTCTGGCAGCCCTCAAATACCTACTAAATCGTCCGTCTTTCCCAGAAAGCATAAGGGGGAGTGCAAGTGTGCACTACACCCGCTCTCGATGGGCTCCACGCGGACTTATGCTTCTATAAGGCGGAGTTGACTAGAGTCGCCACCTAGTTTGACCTAATGAACTAGGAAGGGAGAAGGGTTCTAAGAACCATTGATTGACTCTGTGATTTGTTGCCTATGGATAGGACTTATCTGATCATACCAGAGATTCTGTGTGGTTCGCACTGGGTTACACCCCTTAGAAGTGGCAATGACCATGACTTCGGATTGGTGCCCGGGGAAACCTCGGTCTCCAATTGTCGGGATTACCTTCTTTCAAAACCTTTTCAGAGAGATTCATTTAAAAGCCAAGGATAGGATTAGGACAAGAGGAGAGAAAACGAGTGGATGGGGCGAGCTTTTCTGCCAAGCTAGCGCCAAGAAGAAGAATTGATGAATTCGGATGAGTATAGAATGAAGATTTGGAAAGGGTCGGAGGTTGAGTGAATAGACAAGACTTGAAGTCTGATAGTTTGAGGTTTGTGGGAATCGAAGAGGGTTTGAGTGATGTGAGAGCCACCTTAGAAGGGGAAAAGGGTTTTTTGATTGGAATGGGGTCGCACCCTATGTGGGCTGCCTACGTACTCAACTCCCTGTTGAGATCAGACCTTACGTAGTTCAGGAATTTCGGGTTTGAGAGGTTAGTCTGTGAGACGCTCGGGTCTATGAGACATTTATGATGTTCATGTAGTGGGAGGTATAGGATATCAAGGTCTGTGAGGCGCTCGGGTCTGTGAGACGTTTGAATCATAAAATGATGGAGAGATTGAGATGTTCGAGTCTGTGGGGCGCTCGGGCCTATGAGACTATGGAAGTTTGAAAGAAGTCGGGATTTGAGAGATGATTTGAGTTTGGAATGATTTGGAGTTTAGATAATGATTTGAGTGTGTGAGGCAATTGATGTTTGAGTGGAAATCCCGGGTGTTTTGGGTTCAAGGTTCCAATAGAGTTGAGGTTTTGGGATGTTTCGGGATTTAAAATGAGATGATAGTGGACTGAATTGTTTGGAGGATTGATTGTCAAAATCGTTTCTCTTAAAATTTTTGAAACCGAATAATCATTTTTTTTGTTGTAAAAGGGCGGATAATCCCGAGGGATTACCCTATGTACCCCATCGAACACGACACTTAATTAATGGTAAGTGCCGAGGCTCGAAAGATGGGGCAATGAATTTATGTCGAAAAATAGGATTCAGAGAGAAACACCATGAATGAGATGTTCTCGGTCGAACCCTAATAACGTCTCTAACTCCCGGGTTTTAAAACGTTAAAAATCAAAAGCATTGAAATTGAGCGGAAGGGAGTTAGACGATTCTAAAATCCCGGCTGCAACTAGGAAGGTCGCTACTTCCCTAGCACCCCACCTTGTAAAAATCTAGGCTGTAAATAGGGGAGGTTTGTCACCCTAATGCCCCGCCTAAAGAGATCCAGACTGCGACAAGAGAGGTTATGACCCTAGTGCCCCGCCTCGGATTTTTATTTTTGGAAGAGAGACAAGCGATGTTCTAACTATGGAGGAAATGTTTTTTTGAAGGTGTTAGACATCCCATGTTCCCCGAAAACGGTTTAGTTTTGAGTTTGAAAACTGAGTTAGAAAATCTTTGAAGTTGTTCGGAATTCTCGATGAAGAAACACTGATTTTGAGAAATGTTTTAGGAGAAAACTTTCTGTATATGTGAGAAGAACTTTCTACTTGTTGAGAAGAGTTTTTCTGTGATGTGAGAAGAGTTTTTCCTTTAAAATTCCATAAAATGGTTTCTTTTGAAAGCTTTAAGAAATTTGGATGAAGTAGTTGTTTGAAATCTAGGAAGATAGATTTTTGGATTTTGGATTTTTAATGGAATTTACAAATTGAGTTTGAGTTGAAAGGAATCAGTTTTGAAAAATGAGTTGGGTTTGATTTGATTTTGTTTTGACTTGTATCGGAAGATGAGCGGGGTCAAAGTTCAGGTTGAAGTGGGGTTGGTCAATGCTTGGGTTAACGTTTTTGGTCAAGGTCAACATTTTTGGTCAAGGTCAATGTTTTCTGGTCAAGATCAACGTTTTCTGGTCGAGGTTTGACATTTGTGGACTTGGTTTGACATTTGTGTGGACTTGGTTTGGATTAAAGCTGGATAACATTTCATGGGTGAGTTTCTTTTTGAGATTTGGAGAGGATTTGATTTGGGTTGGACTTGAAGTGTTGGGCTAGAGGGTTTATTTGTGGACTTGGGTCTATTTTGGACTCTGGGCCATGGGCTTTGAGTTTTGGGTTGTGGGTAATGGGCCGATGTAGGTAATGGGCCGATGTGGGTAATGGGCCGATGTGGGTCATGGGCCGATGTGGGTAATGGGCCGATGTGGGTAATGGGCCGAGTTTTGAGATTGGGCCAGGTCTTGTATTGGGCTGGACTTGGTATTGGGTCGGACTGAGTAATGGGCCAGGTCTGAGGAGTGGTGGGCCGGGCTTGGATTCGGGCCGGGCTTGGATTTTGGCTGGTTTTGGATATTGGGCCAAGTTGAGCTTGGGCTCAGATTTCAGGAGTTGGGCTTTGAAAGCAGACTTCTAAAATGGGCTGCTTAAAAACTTGTTTGAAACTATTTATAGCTGCTGGGCTTAAGTCATGTCTGAATAAAATTATTTGGATTTACAAATGGATTGGATTTTTGTTGGTTGTACATTTTATTCTGAAATTAGAGGATGATTTGGAAAGTTTTAATGAAAACGGGTATTCCTCAAATGGACCGTGTCTAGGACCCGTATGCATTGAGGATACCCAAACCTAGAGCTTTTCTAAAATGGGCCTCAAAGGTCCACAAAGAGGGCAACCTAATGGGCTTTCTAGGGTTTAATAAGTAAATAGATATATATATAAAGCAACGAATTAAAAGATTGCTACAAAGCTGTAATATACCAAGCATGTACATGTAAAGCGCAAGTAACAAGTCAAAATTGTTAAAACTGCTAATCAAACTTAAAATGACCACTTCTGTTTTTATTGCCATTAGAGACCAATTAAGGATTCTAACCAAAAGAAAGAAAATGAAGAGCGTGAAGTTCAATTAAGGAGTATTCTCTGTCAAAAGGCATTACGGCTTCCAATTCGAACAAAGAAGTGCCACCAAACCTAAATTCAAGGTTGCTAATCACATTTTATTACACGGTTGGGGAATTTTCAAACCAACAGGTAAAGAAAGCAACCGAAGCTAAATACAAGACTCAAATGCAGCCACCGAATGAGTTTTTTTAAAAAAATTCCTTGTTCATAAAATGAATTAATAGAAACTGATATCAAACACTAATGTCCATATTAAACAGATTGGTCTCAGGTAAAGATTGAATCAAAACTGAGCTAAATTCAACTTCCAAAACAAGTTCATGCGCAAAGACAAACACCAAGTCGGAATAAAGAAACACATCCCAAGCAAAACTCAAAAGCAACCAGTACGCCATTGACTTCAAGTTTTCATCCTCCTTTAAAGTGTTCAAGATTTGAACAGACACGCCAAGACTTCGAAGTTATTTTTGCAGGTAAGAAATAGGAAGCTAACCAACGGGACAGATTGCCCCGGTTCATCATCCATCAAATATGGGGAGTTCTCGCTCGAATCAAAGGCCAAATGCTTGTACTCCGTTTCAGCCATGGGTAATTCTCAAAGGAAAGCTCATCCATTACCGATAGAGTACCTCATATAAACATTGCGCAACAGTGTTAAAATAAACACAACCAAGTAGGTCTCGAATTCAAACAAGCTTCAAACTCATCGAAGCACCAAAGCACCAGAGCACCAGAAAGTAGTAAACCCGGCATAGTAGCAGCACGAACATATCAATTTGTTCAAGATGAAAAGTGGTAGGTACCTCCGCAAAACACGAATCAGAATGAGCAGAGAGTAGGCAGATTTCAGTAGTCTCAGAATGATAAACAAATTTGCATCAGAACAGGTTTTCCTAATCCAAATTCCCCACTACCTTCAGCGAACCCATACAGGTTTTCAGCTCAAATCGGAGATCAAAATAATCCATACAACTGAGAGGCGATAGTCACGTTTGGTTGAACGTCAGATTCGAAACCAGAAATCAAAACTAAACAGCAAAAGAAAAGAGCCCTTGCCTAACTTACCTTCGACGTCTGAACAAAACCTCAATCCGACAAGAAGTGAAATAGGAATGGAGTTTAGAGCCTTGAAATAGCTCAAGCGTTGGTAATGACTTAGGGACAAAGGCGAAAAGAAAACGGGGTATAGTGAGGGACTTCTTGTGATGGGTGGTGTTAATGGCTATTTCCGGTGAGGCGAGAAGATGGGAGAAATCAAGGCATATCATGGGTTTCCGATGGAGCGTAGTATAAAATTCTGGTTTCCTTCGAATTTTCAGAGACAACATAGAGTCTCGACGAAGATGTAGCTGTGAGAGCGTTTGAACAAAATTTCGAGTGAGAAAGATGGAGGGTGCAGGTGAATGTCGAGTGAGGGCCGAAGATTTATTCAGGCGTGGGATTTTTTTTCGGTGAATGAGAATGAACAAAGCACAGAGGGTACGCTCCTTGTTGCCAGTCGGTTGCAAAATTCCCGTCGGTGAAGGAGAATGAAGTGGGGAGCCGAACTGGTATTTCTTGGTCGTCAGTTTGGGAGTGCAAAATTGCCGTGAGAAAGAGGTGAAGAGAGGGCAGCATGTATGTTATTGTTTTGGCAGTTCGAAGGGGATGAAGAAGGCGGAGTTGGTGCTTGGCCTCAGGCGACCGGATCGATGGCGGTGGTACTGGAGACAGTCGCAGGTGAAAGCGAGTTTCGCTGGAGGAGACCAGGTTGAACTCGGGTCCTGCTTCAATTCTCGGTGATGAAAGGCATCGGTGATGATGTCCGCCCCCCGCGTTGCTTGTCGACGTCGAAATTGAAGAGAATGCAGGAGATGCGGTAGTAGGTATGTTCCTCGTTCGCCAGTGTGAATGAGGAGGATGAAGGAGATGCACAGCGAAAGTTCTTCGTTCAACAGGTCCGTTTGCAAATTACCGTCAGGAGAGAAATCAAGAAGGTTTGAATTTTGGATGTCCTAACCAAGAGGAGACAGAGCAGAACGTGAGGAAAATACCAGAATAGTTTGTTGGGAGCTTCAAAATTATATTGGGAATCGATGGAGAAGGAGAGGATCGAACGACAGAGATGAAGGAAGGAGGCGGATGGGTTTCTCCTTGGGAGTTCGCAAACGTCTTCCGGTTTGGAGTACCGAGATATCATCAAGAGGAGGTTTGGGGGGGACAATCGGCGCTTCCAAAAAACAAACCCATACTGCATGGGTTCTATTCTAATCGGCTCCTTCAAGAAAATACCCATACTGTAGGGTTTTGTCTTGTTTTAGAATGAAAAAGCGTTTTTAAGAAGAGGTGTTGGGCAGGAAAAAATAAAAACAACCGGTCATGCTCTGCCCAGGTTTCGATCTTGGGTTTTCAAGCAATGCCCATCACACCTTGACCACTTGGGCTGTGGCGAATTTCAATTTGTAACAGTAGACCATAAAACAAAAATTGTATTGCAAGCTAAACGAGAACTAAAAACGCCTTAGCTAGGAATCGAACCTAGAACCATTGGGTTATATGGAGAGTATGCTAACCGGCTATGCTGAGTCGGAAATCAATATCTTCACGGGAGAAATAATGAAAAAAATAGTATTAACTAAAAAATACTAGAGTTTTAGCCCGGACTGGGAAATTATTCTATAAATGCTACCAACTCAAAAGGAAAGTATACTATAAAATGAGAACATAATATAGTGACAAGAAATTATGAAATACAGATAGGTTTCAAAACGTAATGAGACAAAATAAAAGGAATAGCACATGTGCATGAAATGATGAAAAAATAATGCCCGTGAAGGGGAGATGAAAACAAATAAAATAAATAGATAAAATAACAGTAGTAAAAGTTACATAAAATGATATAAAATAACAATGAAAATGTTGATGATAAAAAAAAAGTATATAATAAATGCTAGAAGAAAATTAAAAGTAGCAATAAATAGGATAAAGAAGTAACAAAATAAAAGAAAACTGATAGGTGAGCAAATAGGCAATGAGACAAAAGGGATGGGTTTAAAATCAGATTGTCATTTGAAAATTTGTTTTCGGAAAATCGTGTTTTTACGAAATGCTTTGAAAAAGATTATAAAATGATGGTTTCATTTTGGCACACACGTCGTTACGTTTTGACAAAGAAAGGCGACAACCCTCTATATTTGTTTCTTATTCTGGATTTTACTTTATGGGGTGAGAATTTTTGGTGTCTACAACTAGGAGCATTGCCATTTTCTTAATGGTGTGATTTTTCTTTTCAACCACCCCATCTTGATGAGGTGTTCTAGTGATGAGAAGGTATGAGTTATGCCATAATCGTCACATAATTCTTTGAACCTGTTGTTCTTAAACTATGATCCATGATCTTATCACAATAATATAATTTTCCATCCTACTTGATTTTGAACCTTTGTTGCAAAAGGTTCAAGTTTTTCCCATATTTCATTTTTGGTTGATAAGAATAACATCGAAACAAATCATGAGAAGGCATCACTAAGACAAACACTTAACAACTTCCACCATAGCTTCTTACCACCATGGTTGCACACAAATCCAGGTGAATCAATTAAAGAGGTTTGATGTAATGACAACATTTTTGGGCTTAACGATGACTTAACTAGCTTTCCTTTTACACAAGCATCACAAATTCTGATGACCTTAAGTTTGATTTAAAAAAGATTATTCACTAGATTTCTTGATATAAGCTTATTCAAGTGACTCCGACTAGCATGACCAAATGGAGGGGTAGGGAAAGAAATGCGGCCGAGAAGAAATTAAGAATATAGTTCAACTGTTCAAGTGAAGTTATGGTGTTTTTTTTTTCAAATGGGAAAGAAAGGGTATAAAATTATGAATCGAAGAGTATTGGCTGGACTTAATTTTTGAGTACTATCATTTTAACTTTGGCCCATGTACATTTTATAGTTTTTTTACTTTTATCACAAATTCTATTAATGTACACTAACAAAAAATACATTGTATTTTTTTTTTATTAAAAAGTATATGTTTGGGTCGGACTGGGTCATGGGTGTAAATCTCTACCCTAACCCAACATAAAATTAATTAATTATCATAACTTGACCCGAAAGATAAATGAGTCAACAATCAAGGCCCTGACTATACCACCTCGGATTGTCTAACCTTTTATTAAGCCAAATAATTAACAATTTCAATCTATTAAACATTGGAATCAAATTATAATCAGAAGCATTAGTGCCACACCCACATTAAGTGAGTGCTAAGGCATAAACAAATAACTGAATAATCAAATTATTATTATTTATTAGGGATAAACCAACATCAATAATAAAAATATCTTTAAACCGCATAAGTCTCAAGCCTAAAATAATTCGATATAATCACCACCATGTAAGAATGTCTTCCCAAACCCCAAGGACATCACCACTACATGAGGCAAAATTCCAACCAAACACACAAGGAACCACCGTAAAGTCAAATAAATTGAGTAATTCACTGCTTTACTTTGTAAAAACATTTTCTCCTTGAAAACTATTCTAACGATATTAACACACAACAAACAAATAAACATTTCAAAGTCTTCCTCATTATTCCATGGTTGGAAATTAATTTAATTATCTTTCTTGTCTAAACGCGCAGCCAAGATAAAATAGAGGTGGCCACTGGTACGGGCCAACTCAGGCCAGCCCGGGACCGTGCTTGGTCAAAGACAGGTTCAGTACCATTGACCAAAGACCGGGACTGTTCCAGAACTGGACCTTAAAAAATAGTGGGATAGTCTAGTTTTATTGTGACCACATGAAGTAGGGCTCGATTAGGACCGACCAGGGACCACCCCGGGACCAGGACCATAACCGGTCCCTTTTTGTTTTGAAATATAGTTGTTATTCAACGGGGACCGGCTCGGAATTGGCCAGGTATCGACCCAGAAATGAATAAAATATTGTCTTTTTTTACAATATATAAGATTATTTAGAAAAATATTGTCATTTATCATATCACATTGACAACATTATTAACTAGCGACTAGTTAACAAAATCTCATTAAAAATATTATTATTAAAAAAAACTAAAGTCAGCTCGGGACCGGCTCAACAAGTTGTAGCCCCTCAAACCAGTTCGTAACGGTCTAAGACTGGTCCCTCACTCTAGGGACCGGGACCGGTTGAGCCCTCGATCAAGACCAAAACGGCCCTTTGGCCAGCTCTAGGACAAAATAATCTTACTCTCTCTTTGAGTACAACACATAGCTGTAACCTGGACCTTAACGGCAGCTGGGAAATCAGTTCGGCACTAAATCCTTAAGTGTACACCAAACTAGGGAGTAAAAATAGGCTAACTGTGCCCTAATATAACCCACATTATCTCAAAATAATGCGTCCTAATACGGTCCGCATTTATCATTTCAATCATGTGTCAATACTACGACCCATATGCACCACAGTTAACACATCATTAACTTCTTTAATCGTAATCATGACTATTATTCACAGTGCAACTAGGAATGCAACCTCAACACTAAATCCTTAAGTGTGCACACCTCATTAGTTCAACAGACTAGGAGTAGAAATAAGGCTAATTGTGCCTAAATAAGGCCCACATTATCTAAAAATAATGCGTCATAATACGGTCCGCATCTATCATCTCAATTATGTTTCATAATAACCCACGCACCGTGGTTAACACATCATTAAATTCTTTAATCATAATTATCACTATTATTCACCTTTTAATCTGTTAGAACCTAAACAAACACCTATAAAATAAACTGTGCAATAAATCACCATGATTAAATATTTACTTCTTCATATAATTAATCATCTTATAAATAATTTCATAATAATTTTTCCGTTCATCTCTTTACGAAAATGATTATAAGTAATTCATTCGCACACTTAAATTCAATCATCATCATTATATAACAATTCAATCTTAAATAATGTTCACACACAAAGTTCACATCCACGTAATGTTTTTTTAATTTAATAAAATTAGTGAACACAGTAACTTTTTTGGTATTCTAGTTACGAATCGCACCATGACCCACCAAAAAATCAACTACTACTCAAGATTACAAATTTTGAGGTTAAAAATAATAACGAGTATCTTTTTCTTTTTGTTTGTCCTAACGTAAGAGAGGGGAGAACGGGGTGGGTGAGAGATTAAGAGGCAGAGAAAGATTGGGTGAGACTAGCTAAAAGAACTGTGAAAGAGTAATTAAAGACAAACAATTGGAACCGCTGAAAATGGAAAGACATTGAGGGAATACGAACCCGTTTAATTCATGAAGGGAAGTTAAACTGTTTAAGTAAATTCTTGAAATCGAAAGTTTGGAAATATAGGTAGACACAAACGACGTAATAAATAGAGTCAATAAATACAGAAGGGTAAAACTGACTTATTAAATAAAGTAAAAACATAGAAGATCAAACCGGCTTATTAAATAGAGACAAAAATGTGGAAAGATAAACCGGTAAATGACAACAATTAAATTAATAAAATCACATGACATTAAATATCACAACGAACCTACTTTTTTAAACATGTTATTTTCTTAAAACAAATTCTCTTTATTAAAAAGTAAATCATATGCTTGTAAACAACACAATGTACTCGTAAACTTTATAATATATTTGTAAACTATATAATATACTCATAAATTATATAATATTGCTATTTTAAAATATAGAGGTATCTTACTAACAAGTAAAATATGGGTTGGAACAAAATTTAACAAATTTAGAAAAATCTATAAAAAAAATTCCCTTCCCAATTAGAAACTAATTGGTAAAACATGATAAGTAATAATCTCAATAAATATATTGTTAAAAAACAACAAATAAAAAAATGAGCTCACATAGTTAATAGGTTATATTTATCCAATACGTTTTAATATGTTAAATTCAGGAAAGTTATCTACACATACAATAAATTTTTGCATAAAAATACTATATTTTATAGACGACAATAACTTTAGCAAATAAACTTAATAGTAAAACATAACTATATATTATTCTAAATAGAAAGACTTATTGAAATGCAAACAAGTAGATAAAAATTTGCAATGCTAACATTTAAGATTATGGTAATTTCTTGACTATATCTAAATGTAGTTATAGATGGTTACATATATGTACATTTGTTCTATAAAAATTGTACATTTAGTAAATAAAAATTGTACGGATATATATGTAAAATTATACATTGAATTTTGATATTATTGAAATTCTATTAGATGTACATACTAACTTCTTAAACTGTATAACACGCTTACAAAACCTGTACTTTTACACTATACAAATTATACAATTTTAGATGTAGTCAAAGATACCTATATATGCTTGTAGCCAAGAATGATTTGAATATTAATATCTGTCCTTTTTTACTTACAAAATAAGAAACATGTATTATTTTCAATAAAAAATTAATTAAGGAATTTTCGTTTTAGATAATATAAACAAAAGAGAGACCGGGAGGAGATGTAATAAAATAGTACTCCCTCCTGTTCTAATTATAAGTCGTTTTAGACTTTTTTACCATTTTTAAGAAAGAGTTAAAAAAGACTTCCATACCTTTACTTTTTGTATTGGGAGAATAAAAAAGTAAATATACTTTATTGGTAAGATAAAAAGTAGGGTGCAATGATAATAATAATTAAAAAAGTAGAAAGGGTAAAAGTAGAAAGATAAATACAAAAAATCTAAAATGACTTATAATTTGAACATAATTCTAAAGCCTAAAAGGACTTATATTTAGAATAGGAGGGAGTAATACCTATAAATGGTGGAATCCAAGTGAAGAATTCGAATGTTTTTCTTCAACCGGATCCTTCTTGTGTTATTTTTTTTTAAAAAAGCGGATGCCTGTTTCACAGTGAGTTAATTCGGACGAAAAATGCTATCCGTAAAGGAGAAATGATTAATTCGATTAGTTAACTGAAAACACCGGCCTCTGATTTTGGCGTGGCACTAGGGGGAACATCGTTCACCCCAAATCAAGAAACCACCCACCTAGAGTCCGGTTCTCTCTCTTCACCTTCACTCTCCGGTGTTACTTCTTTCGACCCCCTCGTCACCCCTCTCAAGTTTCAGGCCCATTCATCCTGACTACCAAAACTGGGCGGAGCACCCTCTTTCATACGAGCAGACGTTGAAAACCTAATCCTGAGGTTATCTTGTATATTACATTCTTCTTTGAGCTCTAATCCGACCAATTATTTAGTTAATATACCATGAACCGTCTTAACTGATTGTCCATTCTCCGCTCCAACATTATCTTGTTGTCTATCTAATTCGGTTCGGTTTAATATTTCATCAAATTTTCTACCATCAATTTATGTGTACCCATTTTTATAGTGGCGGTTTGTATAAGCATTATATTTGTTGATTTTCTAGTGCTCGATTGTTCTGCTGATTGAGATTTTCGTCTTCTGTATCCAAATTTCCATGCCGGTTTTTATCTCTGCTTTTGAGTCTCAATTGTATCTGTATGGATTATTCCACACCCCCCTGTTGGAATTGTAACAACATCAAAAGAACAAGAGCGACGAAATAGACTAATTACAGAACGAATTGAGTTGGAACTTCAGACGTGATTTGGGGCTACGACTTATGTATATGTGTACCGATCCATTCACTGGTTAACCATGATTCAAACTTCTACTTGTATAAAGAACTATTTAAAAATTACGTTTAATTAGGTTAGAAATACTAGAGAGACACATCTCTAATATGAGGATCTGATGTCTTGGTGGCTTGAAGGTTTGCTATTTTTCTGAGCTGTTGATTATTGTAAATGTTGCGTTTCTTCTAATTAATAGAGATTAAACGAATAATGGAAGATTGCTTTGTCCCAGGGGAAATATTTAAGCCCCTGTACTCTTTGGAAGTTTTTGGTAAATTTCAAAATTCCTTTGTGCCTTTTTTTGCATGAGCTTGCTTTCTTTCTTATGACTGCTGTATCCTTACTAAAGATGTACCTGTAATCACTCCAGGTGGCCCTAATTTCTTTGTAGCTTCTATAACTGGCATCAAGCTCTCTAGTCATCACTGCTGAAAGAAAGAACCTTAAAAAATACATCAATTACGAAGATTGTTTGATGCAACATGAGCAGCGCCCCTAAACGACCGCATGATGATAGCAACCTCTTGTCATCATCTTCAAGGCTCCTACATGAAGAAGGTGCTCCCCACCCTCGCATGAATTTTGAAGCAGGGCCAGATTCTAGAGCCGGGAAAGTTCCTCGTCTGGAGTCCCGTGATGTGGACAAAAGGACACCTATACTTCCAGCATATCGTGCTGCAGCTCTTGTTAGCGATTCCCATTCCCAAGGTCAAGTGGTTGCTTCTTCCGAGAACAAGATGGAATCAAAGGATTCCAAGGAAGGCAGGGAGAGCAAGATGGATAAGAGGGACTTAAAGGGAGAAATTAGGGAAATATATCACCAAAGTTCGAAGAGTGAAAAGGGTAGAGTAGAAGGTGGCAAAGATATGAAATATTGTAATGATCCAGAGATTGATGCAGTGGCTGAAAAGGAAAATCCTGGTCCTTTGAGTGGGCAACCCAATTGGAAAGATCATCAGAGGGGAAAAAGACATCCTGATAATATTGGTGGGGTTGGAACCACAGATCGGTTTGGTTCTACAAGTGCTAACATGCATGGATCAACTGATGGGGGCAAGGAGGGAATAACTAGGGAAATATATCACCTAAGTTCGAAGAGTGAAAAGGGTAGAGTAGAAGGTGGCAAAGATATGAAGTATTGTAACGATCCAGAGATTGATGCTGTGATTGAAAAGGAAAATCCTGGTCCTTTGAGTGGGCAACCCAATTGGAAAGATCATCAGAGGGGAAAAAGACATCCTGATAATATTGGTGGGGTTGGAACCACAGATCGGTTTGGTTCTACAAGTGCTAACATGCATGGATCAACTGATGGGGGCAAGGAGGGAATAACTAATGTTGAGAGGGAACGTGGAGAGAACCATGAGGTCATGGGAGAGAATAAGCTTGATCTGAAAGGTGAAGATAAATACAAAGACAAGGATAGGAAAAGGAAAGATGTAAAGCATCGGGATTTGGGAGAAAGAGACAAGGAAAGAGGTGATCGAAGAGATGCCTCACTAGGTGGTAGTGGGAATGATCACAGCGAGCCTATACGTGAAGAAAGGGAAACTGAGAGGTCAGAGAGAGAAAAGAAAGATCTTTCTAAAGATAAGGAGATCCCAAAAGAGAAGGAAACGGATCGTAGTATGCATGAGGTTGGAAATACCCGGGACAAAGATGGCTCCCATGGCGAGAAGGGGATCATTGAGCAAGCTCTTGATCAAGTTAAAGTATCTCTGGAGCAAAATAAACATAAGGAAACTGATGTCTGGAAAGGTATGGATAAGGAAACTAGGGATAAGAGAAGGGAAAGGGATAATGATATGGGAGAGAGGCTTGAGAGGCATGGTCACCCTATGGATAAGGAGCTAGATGATGGGGCTGGTGATGTTGAAGGAGGAAGTGAGAGAGAAAAGGAGGGATTTTCTTCTGGAGTCCAGCAGCGAAAGAGGATGCTTCGTCCAAGAGGTAGCCCTCAAGTTGCCAACAGAGAGGTGCGCTTCAAACCCCGTGGCCTGGAAGCTGATGGGTATGTTTGTCATGTTTTTTTTTTCTTTTACAATATCAAATGTCAATATGTGGAATTTTGGGCTATAGCTTGTTATCTAGAAAGCTTTCTTGAATTTTTACCCATCCCAGGAAGTCGTTTATGAGATGATGCTAGCTTTAGTAGATTAACTGTTTCTCATTCTGTGCTATGTTTGATCAGCAGAATATGGTCTTTTGTTTATGGCATATAGCTGTTCTTATTAGAGTGTGGGTGTGTATATTTGTGTGTATGTAGATGTTTGTCATGTTTTTTTTTTCTTTTACAATATAAAATGTCAATATGTGGAATTTTGGGCTATAGCTTGTTATCTAGAAAGCTTTCTTGAATTTTTACCCATCCCAGGAAGTCATTTATGAGATGATGCCAGCTTTAGTAGATTAACTGTTTCTCATTCTGTGCTACGTTTGATCAGCAGAATATGGTCTTTGTTTATGGTATATAGCTGTTCTTATTAGAGTGTGGGTGTGTATATTTGTGTGTATGTAGATGTAATGATATTTAATAGAAAGGTCCATGCTGATTACATGTGTGTTAATTCACCCTCGTCAGTGATTTTGACAATCAAACTTATTGTGTGAGCTGTATCAATGTATGCTTCTCTATGAGACCTCTGAACACCTAAAGTTTCTGCTGATGAATTTGTATTTATTTTTGCAGGTGTCAAGGTAAGATACCGGCTTTGGTTTCTTGAAGATTATTGCCTAAGCCTTCTCTTAGTGAAGGGGTCATTCTGAGAGGCGTCCACTTTATAATATCATTATATTGTTTTATTTTATTTTACTCATTCCTCTTACTCTTCTGTTATGGTTTCTTGGTACTGTTCTTGAATATAACAAGTGTTGGGAATAATGTTACCATTTATATTCTGTCATGCTGGTACTTGTTAATACAGTATGATGTGGCTTCTATTTTAAATTTGTATGTCTCTTAATATTCTAGGTGGCATCACACTTTGCTGTAATTTGCAATGCAGGAAGACCTGAGGTGTCTCCCATTATTTACAGAGCGGGTGAGTGTATGCAAGAATTACTTAAATTGTGGAAGGAGCATGAATCGTCTCAGGCTAACAAAAATGGAGAAACCTCTGTTATTGGCCCAACTTTAGAAATTAAGGTGCCAGGGGAATATGTCACAGCTACAAATCGCCAAGTGAGATGCATTATCTTTGCCTGTTATTTTTGATCTCTACTTGTGCTAATCTCGTATTTTCATCTTGAATCAGTCTATTCTTCTTAGATCAAGTTACATGTTCACATTGGAGATTATGTCTTTCTCCATCCTTCATTTATATGCTACTTGATATATCATCAAGTTGTCTTTTGATAAACTGTATCTGCGTTGATTATTCTGAAAGTTTGTTGAATGGCATCTGTATAGTGACTGAAAGTGTAGTAAATAAGGAGAGGAAGCAATGGTGGAAATTGCAGAAAATAACTGAAGACAATTTGTTTTGTCTCTATATCGGATAACAGGTTAGGGGTGGGCAGCTTTGGGGAACTGATGTCTATACTGGTGATTCAGACATTGTTGCAGGTATGTGATGCTATGCTAAGGAAAAGATATTTTGCTGCCGTTTGCTTTGCCCAAAGGAAGAAGCATTTTACTACCATTGGTGGAGCCTGATCTTTTTTTTTTGTGCTTTTTCAGTTCTTATGCATACAGGTTACTGCCGCACTTCACCTACCCCTCCTCCTGCTGCACTTCAAGAGGTTCGGGTGATAATAAGGGTTTTGCCACCTCAAGATTGTAAGTGCACAGTATATGCCTTTTTTCGTAATTGATAAAATAAAATGAATACGTGACACTTATGCAACTTAGGTGTTAAATTATTTGGTGCTGTGTGATTGTTCTTGCGCAATCTTGCTTCCTACCTTCTTTGCTGTTGTGTAAAATATGAAGCCTTAAAAAACTTGACATAAATGTATGTCAATTCTGTGGTGCTGTCTCATGATCTGCAGAACAAGTATACTAGCTTTTTCTCCATGATCACATCATTTTTATTGTGTCGAATTTTTATGGCAAGCTGTTAAATATTACTTTGGGGTTTTCTCTTTGCGGCCCATAATATCATTTTGCCTACATTGATATTTGTGCCTAATGTAGGTGGAAATAATTGTGGTTTTGTATTTATTGTTTACTGGCTTTTCTCCTTTGCAGTCTATGTCTCTTCTTTGAGAAACAATGTTCGCTCTCGTGCCTGGGGAGCTGGTATTGGCTGTAGTTATCAGGTTGAGAGGTGCTTCATTGTGAAGGTACATTTATTATATCTCACATATGCTTCCCTCCTACTGCCGCTTTTCGTTTGTCTTTGTTGAATGCCTGATGTTAGTGCTCTCTGGAGGTGGTAATGAGCAAAGATAGCGGCTATGCCCTGATAATTTGACATAGCATGTCTAAAGGATTCAATAGATTTCTCTTTCTTTCTTGTGCAATACTGAATTTCATGGGCCCTCCAATTTTTCCAGCGGCATCTAAGCTGTATTACGGCGAACGTTCTTGGTACTTTTAGATAACAAAAGCTTTTTCTTTGGATTGCTCATTAAATTTTTTAATTGTACTCTTTACAGAAGGGGTGTGAACCCCGTGAAATTGAGCGTAGTCTGACACATTCATCGACAATTGAGCCTACTTTGGCACCTGTAGCAGTTGAGCGAACGATGACTACTCGTGCAGCTGCCTCAGTATGTCTTTATCATATTTCCATCATGAATTCTGTGTAATTAACTTAAACTAAAATATGCTTGCTATTGCCGCAGACAATATCTTTTTTGCAAGCTCAAAATTCTTGATGTGTTTTTGATCGAACTTAAGCCTCAGCTCCTTTTTATTCTTCTTTCAGAATGCATTGCGGCAGCAAAGGTTTGTGCGAGAGGTGACCTTACAGTATAATCTTTCCAACGAACCATGGTATGTTTGTGCTTTCTGGATATTACTTTTTATTCTGCCATGGTTTGTTATGTTTCTTACTGAAACTACCTTTATGATGCCTCCTTAGAAGTATTGGTAAATGTCCTTTGATATGAAATGTTTCCATTATGCGGATGGAAGTCAGTTAATGATTCTGGAGGTTCAAAACTTAATAGTTAGATGCCAGTAGCTCAGGTGATATGCACGTGCGTAAGTCTGGTAGCAAATGTACATTGTAGGGCTTAGCATTTGTTCAATTTTAGGCTACTAGCACTTAAACTTGAACTCTATGGTTGCAATTTGGTTTATATCTGGTGAGTGTCATTAATACAACCAGCTTGTAACTGAACCCAAGGGATTTAAAATGTATTATTAGTTTGTTATATACTTTTTCTTTGACGTTAAGATCTAGGTGTTCATGTCAGTCCGTGTTGGAATTTTAGGTTTGAAAATGAAGAGGTTGTTACCGTATTTGATTAGAGTACTAGAGTTCAAATTGGTTCATAGTTGAAATAGTCCATAGTTGGGTCCATAAAATGGGGTTGATTTTAAATCTTTAAAGATTCAGTTCACCGTTTGAGTATATTATTTATTAAATTTTATAAATTGAAGTTAATAAAGATAAGGAATTATTGTAATTTGATACTATTAAATTGGGTTGTCATGAACTTGGTTGTCACGAATTGGGTATGGGCTCCTGTATGTGTTCCTAAGAAAAATAATTTGTCCATTTTTTGGGGTCTCAAAGGGGCGTGCAAACTCATAAGAACTTTGGAAGGGAAATGGAAAAGAGATGGAAATCCAGTTCCTTTGGAAATGGTAAGATCTTTGGCACAAGAAGGGCTTGACCTGTATCATCTTGACTTGGTTCTGCTTCCTCTATTTTTTGAAATACCGAGTCGGATTCTTCTCCTACCTATATCGAATAGAGCATGCTGAGCCAAATCTTCTTAATGGAAAACTTGCTTGATTTAGATCAGGAAAATCGTACGGTTTTATGAAACCATGTGCAATGGCTCAAATCCGTAGTCAATCCGATAGGAGCAGTTGACAATGGAATCCAAAAGAAGGCCCGTCTCCAAGTTCAAGAATAGTAAAATAGTGGCGTTGAGTTTCTAGACCCCTTCTCTTAGGATTAGTCTGTTCTATTTCTTGTTGGGGGCAGGGAAAAAGGCTGGTGAAATGATAGAAACCATTTACCCACATCAGGAGATGAGTATTTTATGCTCTGTCAGAGCAAGATGTATATTTCTAATTAGCGTAGAAGCAACCTTTAGTTTGGTTCACAAAATTTGACTGGAGAGGTGGTATCCGTTTAAAATGGTTTCTTCACTTTTAATAAAATGTGTTAGATTTCTTGTAATTAAAATCTGGTTGTACTTTGGAGAGATGTTCATGATGGTTAAAATTTTAACAGGATAAAGTACAGCATAAATATAGTTGCTGACAAAGGCCTAAAAAAGCCAACATATACTTCTGCGCGGTTGAAGAAGGGAGAAGTTCTCTACATGGAGACCCATACTAATCGGTAACAATTACGTTCTATGAATTTTGTTATTAGTCTTATTTTACCATGATCAGCAATGTCCTGAATGCGAGCCTTTCTCTACCTGTGGTTTCAGGTATGAACTGTGCTTTGCAGGGGAGAAAATGGTAAAAGCTGGATCAACTTCACAGGCTCATGAAACTGAGACTGATAAGTCGCAGAATCATATTTCCCATCATTCAAATGGTCCAGATAGTGACAGCGTTATTGATGTGTTCAGATTTTCTCGATGTAAGAGAATCCTTAGCCAGAAAGTCACGCGATCTCTTGGGATCCCTCTGCCCCTTGACCAACTTGAGGTAACCAATTTTCTAAAACATTCACGACAATCTGTTTACGGCTTACTAGATTGTGAGTTTTTCTCTGCCAACTATGGCTCTGGTTTGAAACCGGTTTTTTGCAAGAAGAATAGAGGTGCGACTGTTTCCTATTGGCTGGTTATAAGAGACTCAGTTTTGCCAGTCTGATTCTTATTTTTGCTGCCTATCTTAACAGGTCTTGGCGGACAATTTGGACTGGGAAGATGTTCTTTGGTCTCAAACTGGTGTTTGGATTGGCGGAAAAGAATACCAACTTGCTAGAGTGCATTTTATGGCACCCTAATTATTTATCCAGTTCAGTACGTACTGTTCTGTACCTCGGGACTTAGTGACCCTTTCTAACTGTATTTGTAAATTAGGTTTTGCACTAATCTGCTGCTCTGTAAATTGAGGTTTCTACAGCTGTCTGTTGTGATCCTATGTTTGTGTGTAAGCTTAGGATGTGCTGAACCTAGTACGTTAAAGAAATGATTTTCGATAGAATGGATTTTAGTATTTGGCTAATTATGGAGATGAATTTTCATTTGTTGTGTTTTGTCAATGTAATGCTAGGGTTAGGTGAAATTTCTGGAATTTACGCTGTGTTGGGAGTGAGGTTTAACTTGGTGTAGTTAAACGAGGCGAACATGACGTGTGACCCTGATTCTTTAAGCAACTTTTTTAAGCTGGTAGCAAGAAGTAATAGTGAATCTGTAATATAGAAAGTGAAAGTGTGTTGTTGAATTTATTAGGGGGGCCTATTGGAAATCAAGGTAATGCTTTACGTTCCTATATCTTAAAATTTGATTTGTCACTATAATCTTCTCTTTTTCCAGAGTGCGAACTTGCTATCTTATGTTATAATAAGTTAAGATTACCACAGAGTAAAAAACAATTTCGTATGTATGGAGCAAGCACTAATAATGTCATATGAAGCAATCCTGTCCATAATATTCGAGTTTGAGGCAAGCATGGTCAGGACTCGAAAGGTTTGCTTCCTTTTCAACAACCATGCAGTTTACAAAGTCAAAATTACATAGTAACGGACTAATACATCTAATAAACCACTACCTCTCTGTTTGAGCATGCTGTTTGACTTATGAAATAAATTCCTTACATGTAATCTATTATATCTTGACAATTTTAGTTTTATAAAATTACTTTATCTTATGGTGGAAAAACATGTCAAAAATAATTAGGACAATCCTGATGTAACCCATTAGAAAACAATAATGTGGTTGGCTGATGAAATATTCTCCATCTAATACTTCACCCCTCACCGTTATAGTTGTCTAGGTTGAAGCCAAAGAATGACCATTCAGTACGTGTTGATGACCGCAGATGGAAAAATTCCAGTCAGAGGGCGTTTGACCAACTCAATTCCGTATTATGTGTCTTTTGCAGTATAATTCCATGATAGGTGCGTTTTTTACTTTTTGCTTTTAGGGAGGCGTACAATAAAAGTCAGTTAAGTCAGTCTGCTGGGAGACTGACTTTTATTGTGCGCCTCCCTTACAAGAGAAAAAATATCCGTTGGCTGACTTGTAAGGGAGGCGCACACTGCAAGTCAGCCTCCCAGCAAGTTAGCCAACAAATCTTTTTTCTCTTGTAACGGCTACTAACGACTACTTTTGTCACCACAATATATATATAGATATATATATATATATATATATATATATATATATATATATATACTATATATATACATCTTGTTACTCAATTACATTTTCTACTCTTCTCTCCAAACCAGACTCAAATTCTCACAAACTCACATTGCTATTCTGCTCCTTGCTATCAATTTACTACAAACTCTCTCCAATGGAAATACCTTGTACTCTATATCTTCATGTAGTTCTCAACTATGAAACTCATGGAGTATATTTTCATATTTCCCATCCTCTAGGTTTGTATTCACACACATTTCCGAATCAACCATATTTAGTTCTTTCAATGATCATGTGAAAAACCAATTAGATTCAGAGTTGGGAGGAGATTACTTAATTACCTCCCTCATTTATCGGAAGCTCGAGAGCAAATACTCATTCCTTCATTTCTTCCTCTTCAAGTCAACAACGACGCTCGTTTTAGGATGATGATATCGAACTTCTTGCAGAATACTGATACCATGACGAATCTGGAAGTACAAGTGAAGTTCGAACCTGCCGGCACAACTTCTACCGAGAATAACCCTGTTCATTTGAGTGTTGATGAACAAAGTTCGGAAGAAGATACTGAGATGGAGCCGGAAGACTTCCCTGATGGTGATGATGAAGCCGGTTTTTTGACACCAGCCGGTCCTTCAACACCATACACCCCTTTTGCTTCATTCTCAACACAGGTAGACCTACAAGCCATAAGCCAAATGCCCTCTGACGTCGACCGACGTGGTGTACCCTATTGGAGGCCAGGGCAGGAGTTTGTCAAAGGTCAGGAGTTTACGATAAAAATGTTCTCATTATGGTTGTCAAAGATTATCACTTGCAAAAGAATGTTGATTTTCTGCCACAAGAAAACACTAGAAAGTGTACGCGTTAAAGTGTTGACAAGGTGAAGGATGCAACTTCTATTTTCGAGTTTCTCTCTTAAGTGATGCATTTGAATGGCGCATACGCAAGTTCACTCCCTCCTCACTCGTGCGCTCCTACCTTGAACGAGAATAATGATCGGTTCATAACCTGCCATTTCATTGCCGAAGCGATGATTCCGCGAGTGAAAGAGAATCTGGCACTACAAGTGAAGACGGTTATTCAATTAACCCGGCAGGAGTATCGAAGGAAAATTAGCTACAAAAAATCTTGGTTGGGCCATGCTAAAGCCATTAGAAGAGTTTACGGTGATTGGGTGCAGTCATATGCTGAATTACCTAGGTACATCTTAACCATAAGACATTATATACCTACATCGTTTGTGGATCTGGAGTCTAATGTTGTGTTTGAGAACGAGATGCAAACCACATCAGTTAGACAATTTAAACGTTGTTTCTGGGCATTCGGCCCATGCATAACTGCTTTCAAATACATGAAACCCCTATTGCAAATAGATGCTACTCACCTTTACAGGAAGTACAAGGGTAAGTTACTAGTTGTTGTTGCGCAAGATGGTAACAACAAGATTATTCCTATGGCTTTCGGGTTGGTTTCCGGGGAATCCAAAGATGACTGGAAATATTTTCTCGATCGTGTGTGTAACAAAGTAATCGGGCCATGCTGTGATGTCGCTGTAATTACTGACCGTGTCGGAGCTATAATGTCAATTATGAGGGAGGATCAATATTGGCTTCCACAATATGCACAACATTTCCTGTGTCTCCGTCACATAGCTTCGAACTTTCAAACCAGATATGGGAACAAGGAGTGGAAGAAGTATTTGATAAACACTGGTAGTTCCTCGTTTTATTCTTCTATCTGTTTCCTTAAATTAGTAATAATTGTTTATGACTCTTATATTTTTTTTTGTTTATGACTCTATATTTTGTTTTGTTAATTCTTAGGTTACTCGTTCAGGAAGGATATTGTTGATGCACGGTTGAATCATTTAATATCTCTTCACCCCTCGATTGCTGCATTCTTGAATGATCTCCCGGTGGAGAAATGGTCCCGTGCTTATGATGACGGTAGAAGGTGGGGTCATACAACCACCAATTTGGTTGAGTGCATGAACGGTGTGTTGAAGATGGTTCGTTTGCTGCCCATGACAGCAACTGTGGAGAGTACACTGTACAAGCTAATTGATTATTTCCGAGATAACTTGAAAACATATACTGCACAGAGGAACAACGGGTCGATTTCACAAGGCAACTCCTTGAAAGGGTGAATGAGAACTAGATCCTATCGAACTATCACCGTGTGGTTGTCATTGATTCGCTAGAGTTGGTCTTTGAGGTGGTTGACAATGGTGATGCCACCCTAAGGCGAGACAAAGATAAATTCATCGTCCAAATCAACGAAAGAGTATGTGAATGTGGGGAGTGGCAGGCTTTAAGTACCCCTGTTCACATGTCATGGCGGTTTGTTCCACCACCACATTTGATTGGAAGAACTATGTTCATAACGTGTATATGCTTGATACCATGATACAGGCATACCAGGAGAACAAATTGTTCTGTTGGGTAACCAAGGGAACCGGCCTACGTACGTTGGCCTCACCGTGGTTCCTGACCCACATATAATTCAATTGTTGTGTATGTTCGCAATTTTGGGGATTTTTTTAAGCACTAGTTTATGTCCGATGGGGCTAATTTTTGCGACGATATTCTCCACATATAAGATTTCACACACACAAAATCATAAACAAAACAGATGCCATTTGGTACTTCGAAATAAGCGAACAATATGGCACCAGCAAGTAGTTTTTTAAAACTTACTAAATTTTATAAAAACAAACTAAAAGCAGTACAAACCATAGGTTACAATGACTATGTTTCATTTGCATTACTTAATACATAAATAAACATACATTAACCTGGAATAAAACATAAACTAAGTAACGATCTATGGAGGAGAGCCGAATGTGAAATCAAGGTTATAGTATCTAGGGTTCCTAGTCCTAGAATTTTAGCCTATAAACACATTCGGTTCGTCTCCGTGGTAGGTGGTGTGCCAGCTTAGTCAGGTTGTGTTTGAGAAGGGCCACTCAGCTGGATGGCGGCAGCAGGTGCGGAGGACTGATGATCTGTAGGCACCACGTGCTGCCCCTGGTGTGGGCATGTTTGTCCAGTCCATTTGCCCAAGATGAAGAGAAGAAGCGTCGTATGTGGTAGGGTTGGTCCTGGGTGTGGGTGCAGTGGGTGTAGTATGTGATGACCCTGCCCCCGCATCGAACTGTGTCCCGAAATCCGGTGGCAGCTGACCCACCATAATATCAACCAATGAAGAGTGTACTGGAGTAGACGTACCTAGTGAAGGTGTACGTGGCCTAGAAGGTATGACCGAACGTTAGCCACCCATGTCCGGGCTGGAGGCGTAGGTCCCATCAGTAGCAATGGATGAGCATCAGGCTGTTCTGCCCGATGTGGCTACTCTGCCTGATGTGGCTGATGCTCAGCCTCCATAGGTTCTGCCAGACGACGCGGCCCTCTTCGTCTTTGACTGTACGGCCGGTTTTTGACTGCTCGGGAAGGAGGGTTGTCATGGATAGCATATGCAAGGTATTGGATGTCCATCATCTGAGGCGCATGGCTTGAGAAGTTCTGGTCAAAGTGACCTACTCGTTGGTAGTGACCAACATCCAGTGTCTGGGACGCCTGGGATTAGGGGTGAGCAAACTGTTAAAACGGATATACGTTAATCGAAGTTTAAAATAAAGTATGGTGTTCAGTTATTTTTGGTTATAACTGAATTAACCGAATTTAATACTAATATTTTTTTAACCGATAACCGTTTTAACTGATAACCATTTTTTATGTTACACTAATAACCTTTAACCGCCCGATAACCGAAGTTTATGAAATAACCGAACTTCCTAAAATAACCGAAATAACCAAACTGGCTAAAATAACCGAAAAAACCAAACTTTTTGAGTTAACCTAATAATCAAAATTATTTGCACGGGAGAGTCTGCATGAATGAGATCGAGTGAGAACGTTCGCCACTCTCTTGCATCTCCAGCACTTCCCCTTCTTTCATCGTAAGAAAGAACTGTTCACATCGGACGACAAGTTCATCCACCATGTCTTGGCGGTTTTGCTTCGGCATCTCGCGATGGCCGCGAGGGGGGGGGGGGGGGGGGGGGGGGGTGAGGTTTCCTGAGGAGATAGAGGGTGGAGAGGAGGAGACAAGTAGCGAGAGCAGTGGCACAAATAAGAAGGACATTTTTTAGTTCATTGCTTGCAGGGTGGGGGCTCGAAGTTTGCATTCCCTAGGGGCCGTTCCTGTAGACGTTTCTTCCAGGAAACATTACACAAACGAGGAAGTTGGCTTCCATTGCTGTCATGGGTTGAGGATGGTGGCTTTGGGAGGATATGGGCGGGAGGAGGGATTGAGGATGCAAGAGGCAAAACTGGGGAGGGAAGGTTGGAGTTGAGCAAAAATATTAGCATTATGAAAAGAGAGAAAAATAGTTATGAAAGTTTTCTCATGCACGAATGTCAAAGGCCAGGGCATAGATGCTAAGTTAGTGGCATGGAATTCCTTGTCCAATACACAAATAAGGTCAACATCAAAATAAAATTTGTGAAAGTTTTGCAATGCTCAAACAACCCTCGTTTGTGCCTATGTTGTTACACGAGCAGGTGTAAATGAAGAATCTTATTTTTTTGGGAAATTTTTATCGAAGAATGAATGAAGCAACACCGTTTTAGTTAGTTTCTGCCACCACCTGGGCCATGCCACCATCCATGACACAGACGGAAGTGACTTTTTCCCAAACTATGCTCTTTAAGATACCCTCTTATTACCCTACTTTGGCACGTTCTCGAGCTGGAGAAGATGAGAACTACACTGAGACTGAGCAAGGAGAAAAGAGAAGTCTGAAACCAGTTCTGAACTTGAAGAGATATCTTTTGAGATTAATCTCTATGTTTCCTACATCTATTCTTGTTGCTATTATCTCAACCATTATTGCTATGCAGTTTTTTTTTTACTTTGGGGTTTGGGATGCAACTTGAAATGATGACTGAGTATTCTGCTAAACTTTATCATCTAACAAGTTAAATATGGATTTATCTGCTCTTACACTTCCTAATTGTCTGATCAACACTTAGGATTTATTATATGAATCTATCAACATTAAATCCTAAGATGGTTAAGATGATAGACCCATCTGGATAAAAAAAACACTCGTAGCTGGGATGGAAGTTCCTACTTTGTTTCTGTTTCACAATGGACCCAACTCCTCATCTCTTTTTAATTGAAGTGGCTAGCTAACTTTCTTGACTCTTGGACATATATAGGGTTTGGTAAAAGGGTCTTATCAATTCTAGAATGTGATCAGAAAGGTGGAAACTAAACATTAAGATTTAGGTATGCAAATGAACAAGAATAGAATTAAAAGACTGGACACGATTTGTCATGTCAGTTTCCTTAATAGGAGAAGGAAACTTCATCATTCTTACTCGAGATTGACTTGATTGAGGCTCTGTTCGGCATGGCTGTTTTGCCAGCATATTTGCAGCATAGTTGGTAGCAGGTTTGCGTTGGCATATTTGCAGCATATTTGCTGGCAGTTTTGTGCTGGCATATTTGTAGCTATTTCGAAAATAGCTGGTTGGTAGTGTGACATATATGCAGCGTAAGTTAGCTAAGTTAGTTATATGTAGCGTGTTTACCGTTTTTGTATTACAATTACAAATATTATATTACACTACGTAACTTTATTTTGTTAGTAAAAATAAAAGGAAAAATTCACAAACAAAATATGAGAAAACAAAGAAAATAAATTTTTAATATAACCAATAAAATTTCAATTTTTATTATTTAAGTAGAAATAGCAACTATTAACAATATATTATGAGTTTCTATAATTTATAATTCTTACAAATATACAAGCGTGATGAAACGAGGACTAGAGTTTCAAATTTTATAACAATGTTGGGTGAATTTATTTAGTAATATTTCAACTTTTAACAACATATTTTTTTAAACTTTGTATGTTAATAATTTAATATAGATTAATATTTTTATATAACTTTTTAATATTTTAATTCATATAACAATAAGTGTGTATACTTATTGGTTTTTTATTTTATTAATCTATGTGGTATTATAGATAATATATTGTGAATTAGTATTATTAATGTGGTTTTTTTAATTCGGCTAAAGAAGTAGTACTATTTTTTATAAATTATTGAAGCATTGTGTAATTTGTAACGAATAAAGCAACTTGTAAAAAGTGTCATAAGATAAGTAGCTTTTTTCAATCAATAGTCACTGTAATTGCATTGCTATGGAGGAAAGAAGTGGATGTGAAAGCGCAGAAACGAAAAAGCAGCATATACTGCTGACATCTATGTTGACATTTATGTTCTTTTAACCGAACAAAAAAACAAATAAATGAATCTAAAGTAACATATACCACAACATATATGCTGACATATATGTTGCATTTAAGTAAGCCTTAGGCGAACGCTACCTGATTCTTTAGAAAAAAAACCCGGAGCAATCGATTTGGAGGGACACAAAGCATGATATATCATCTGATGAGATACTGATTACAACAGGAGTTAATGACTTAAGATTATTGTTATTAGGTAAGTCAGATGTGTGTGTTCCAACCGCCCTACAAATTATCAAGTGCTAATTAATCAGGAAGCTGCATAAGAGTTAAAACTAACCAGCCAGCCATATTACACTTATTACGTGGTTAATTACAGTATAATTTATTAACTAGTAACATCTATTACTAATGGACATATCATATATATATATATATATATATATATATATAAAAAACCACACCAGTCGCCAGACCCATTTCTGTTAGGAATTAACGATATATTTGGATGGGAGAGGAAAGTTGCATTCCTTGCTCTTCAACTATTCTCGTGAATATATTTTATATATATATAGTTACTACTTGTATGGTATAAAACAGAAACAGAGTTCATGCAGAGAGTGAGAGTGTAACAACATCATTCATCTTAAATCACCAACAAAATCGATAAACAAATAAACAATCTAATTCTTTGCTCTAGAATAGTTTAATCACACAAGCACTTCCTGCATGAAAACATTTGGGTATCTATATATATTCTTACCTCAACATCAAGCAATAACTACTTGCACCGTTATTTAGATTGTATAAAATTTGAAAGAGAGTTAAACTGAGGATCAAAAATTGGAAGAGTTTATCATCTCATCATCATCATAATATCCATATATCGATGTCTAATTCAGACTACTTACTTGGTTGCAAGAAAAGGAAGAGAATATTACCAACAACTTCCAACACAGTAGCACCAGGAGGAGGAGGAAAAGATCAGACTAGTACAGCCGCGGTTTTCAAGCTACGAAGCTTTGAGAGAATGGATACCCAGCTAAATTGGGTCACACGGTCAACATTCTGGGATAATATAAAGAGTCTAGTTGAATTTGGTCATGCCGAAAGGATGCTCTCTGTAATGGTTTACTCAGCTGGTCTTTTCGGCTTGAAGTTCATCGTCTCGACCTGACCCTGCAGTTCTATTGCTGTTGTGGAAGAACCTGTTGATGCTACCTCAGTCTACCATCATTGCAGACACTGTCAATACGTAGGTAATAATTGTACGTACGTAGTTTACCATTTTTTCGTTCTTTCTTAGAATTATACTAGTAGTAGTTCACATTGATATGCAACCAACAAGTGAATTGTTATGTTATCAGGTTGGGGCACCATATGATATGTAACATGAATTACCACTTCGTAGTCCCATCTAAAGAGTTGACCGCAGCAATGGCGATTGCTACAACTTGTTTAGGATGTACACCACCCACCATAACCAGAATCAGATCAGCAACATTGGTGATCAGAGTAATTATAATTTTAATAGGAGTTTTAATCTTGCTCAATCTACTAGTACTACTACTGCTTCATCTCAGCAGCAGCAGCATTTGGTTGTTATGGTTATTATAAGTCATCGTCGTCATCCTCATCATCATCTTCACCAATGATCAACTTGGTGGAACTCGACGATCATGCTCTCCATGGTGTGTTTCACTGCAATGGATTTGGTCATTTACTGTGTGTCAATGGTACTAAGACTGGTGCCTCAGAGTTAACTGGTCATCAGATCATGGAGTTTTGGGACCGCCTCTGTACTGGACTGCGTGCAAGGTATTTAAAAATTTTTCTAACCCATCTAATTAACTTTGGCTCATGCGTGTTAGATTTAAAACTACCTACTGTGGAATCAATTAAGGTTTGTTATAATCAATTGTTACTTGTGATTCTCTTCTCTTCTCCCTATGCCTATGTACATTATATAGGAAAGTGAGTTTATGCGACATTTCAACCAAAAGGAACATGGAATTAAGGCTGCTACACGGCGTAGCAAACGCTGGTTCTTGGTTTACTCGATGGGGATATCAATTCGCCCGTGGGACATATGGTGTTACACACCAAATGTACGTTAAAGCAATCCAAGCTTTACAGAATATCCCACTCTGTCTCCTTCTCCAACATCTTTCACCTTCCAATCATTACATCCCTCTTATCTTCACCAGGTACGTACATCTATAATAATCACACTCCCGAGATCTATCTTAACTAAAACCTGCTCATCTTGTAGTGCCTTGTATTATTGTTCAGGTATCAAACGTTATCAGATCACTCCTTGATCTCACTGGGAGATCTCTTACACTTCATGATAGAACTTGGTACACGACTCCCTAAGGAATCAATCACAGACCATCGAACTAAACTCCCCACTGACACATGCAGCACTACCGCAAACTGTAGGTGGTCACCAAAGCGAGTGGAAATGGCCAAAAGAGTCATTGTGGAAACCTTAAAAAGATCAGAGTTGAAATGGGTATCAAGGCAAGAGATCAGGGATGCAGCCAGAGCATACATAGGTGACACTGGACTCCTCGATTTCGTGCTCAAGTCACTCGGAAACCATGTCGTCGGTAACTACCTTGTACGAAGGAGCTTGAACCCCGTAACCAAAGTGTTGGAGTACTGTCTAGAGGACATCTCTGGTGGCAGTAGTATCACGACGGTGAATGGTCAGCTGGTGGCACGGGCGGGGAAGGGTACTCCATTCACAGCAATCTCTAGATTGCAGTTGGCTAAAGATTTGAGCTATTTGTACAAGTGCATATTTAGGGAGAGGATACCCGAAGGTGGGAGTGGAGGGGACAGGTTAATGGGTGTGGTACCGATTGCAACGAGCATAATACTAGACAGCAAGTACTTTGTGAAGGAGTTTCAGCAACGGCTGCTTCAAGGGGAAGATCTGATGAAGAATGGTTTGGTCGAAGTGTACTGTGTGTTGCAGGATCAAGAGAACAAGGAGATGAAGCAGCCATGTGAGAGGCTGGTGGTGGAAGGGAACGGTTTGACGATTGATAAGCTCAAGGAAGAAGTGGAGAGGCGGTTTAGGAAAGTGTATTTTGGGATGGAAGGGCTAAGGATTAAATCTGTTTGGGAGGTGCCTAAACAGAATTACGATAATAATAATAATAATAATAATAATAATAATAATAATAATAATAATAATAATATTTCAGAGGTGTGACGATGATGGAAGAGGTGGTGGGGAAATATCAGCTTGTTTTTGAGGGTGGTTCGGTGTGGATGATATCAAGGGGTGCACCACCACCACCACCACCAATAATAATAATAATAATGGTAAACAAGGAGGGTGGATATGGAAATATGTGGATTGCGCTTGTGGAGCAAAGGAAGATGATGGCGAGAGGATGGTGGCTTGTGACATATGTGAAGTTTGGCAGCATACACGCTGCCTTCGTATTCCTAATCATGAAGAGATACCCAAGCTTTCTCTGTAAGCGCGCGCTGTGACCAGGAGATTCTTCTCTCCTCAACTTCACTTCTCATTTAGTCACACTCTCTGTTCATCCTCCTCATCAGTACTTAAATTATATCAAATTGATGGATAAGTACCGACATATGTATTGTATATCAGTTTATAATACTTGAATACCTAACGTTAGCAGAGGAGCCTTAACTACAGAGGTTTGCCAATAAAGTACGGTTAAAATAGAAAGATAGTGGGATCTATTCCCTCCATGGTTTACTCACTGTATGTTTGGTCAATTACAACTATCAAACAACCTTTGAATAGAGACCCTTCCCAATTACCGTACCGTGAACAATACTAGTCATCTAAATTCAAACGACAGATTCACAGATTGTATGCTGATTTGGCACATGGACCTCACGCACAACACCAGTAGTGGAACTTATAAATCAAAAGCAACACACCCGTTTCGAGACGGCATCAGTCTCTCTCTAGTCATGTACTAATCCTATAAGCTAGCAACGCACACCAGACCAGCTAAGGTGCCAGTGAAATAGTCAACCTCTTGTCACTAATATCCCTCCTGCTAAAGATTGCGCTGAGTAATTCTTTCAGACATGATGGGCAGCAAGCAAACGTGATACAAACATTTAAAAAAACAGCAGCAAAACAAAATATCTTCGCCTTAAAAGAGCATGACCACATGGTCATGTTACCATATCGCTTTAAAGTATCACCACTTCACTTCATGTCATCCTTGCTTTCTTTAAAAGCAAAAGAAAACATACAACAGTAAAGCATAGGGCATGCCATCTCAGAGCAGAGCCACTGCAACCTCAGTACAAGATCCTTCTCATACAAGTACTATCAACAGAACACAAGCGAGCAGCGCCTATTTCTTTCTAGGTAGGATACAATTAGAGAGACCAAAACCAAAGGAAAAAGGCCACAAGTAAAACCACCATCCTGCACCCTCCACATAACCAACATAGTCTAATCAAGAAACAATTTTGTAGCAAACCAAAAACTACAAAGCTATTCTTGAAATGATGGTAGGTATCATCCTTCTCTCCCCGTACTCTGTACAATGATGATGATGCATGCAGACCACGACTATTTTTCTGAAATAAAAACAATCCACAAGTGGGAAATATACCGTTTGCTTCCCTTTCAGAAAACTTGATTAAACTTCACATCATGAGATACAAAGCGAACCTATGCCATCTCACTCCAAGGTTTTCAAAAGCCTAAACAATCCGGCAGCTTCCCTTATCCTTGAGAACTCAATACAGAATGCCTGGACTTCTATGAATAGATCTTGAACTGCATCATCACCCAACCAATCACAACATTAATTTAGTAAACAAGTCGGGCAATGATACGTATAGCACTTTCTACACTTTGAACTAAATCTTCTGTGTATCACTTTCCACATCAAGTCATCCAAAATACCAACTTCAGAAAGAAATCAAGTGTGTTAACATCAAACTGCCACTGACCGTTAATAATCTTGTTCCTAATTAAGCTCTGCAAGAACACACAAACGAGCCTCACAAGCCGGTTCTGCATGTACTTGTCCTGCAGACAAACAATACATCAGCTATGCTGAGAACATAATATATTCAGTAGCAGAAACATCAATGATTCACCTTAACCAGGCAATACTCCTCCTAGCTCAACACACAAGTTAAAAAACCAAAGTTTCTAGAATCAAGATACCACAAATGCTCCATGAGAAAAAAGCAGAAAGTAGAAGATATAACAGCCTACCTTAATGTTCTCACAAGATGATATGCAGTTTGTTATGTACAAATGCACAAAATCAGTCGGAAGATCAACTGCAGTTGTAAGCCTATTCACAACCTCCATCGAGTGGAGGCTCATTTCCATGTTAACCAGTACAGAGTAATACCTGCATGCAGCCCAAACACAATTATGCTCAGAAAATAACCAGCGTTCATAACCAAATCATAACTCTTGAAAACAGGAGCAAAGAAGCATACTGTTGTATTTCAGGCGAATTATTCAATTTAATGAGAACTTCAACAGCTATTAGAGGATTATTTTCCACCAGCTCCTGAAATACAGGACAGGAAACTTCTCAACATTTACAGATGAGCGCAAAGATATAAACAAAGTTAGGTCCATCAATTGCTTACAGGAAGCTTTCTTGGTGTCAATCCACAATGATATACCAGCTTAGGATCATTCGCCAGCTCAAACAGAAGTTGCTGAATGAATAAAAAAGTTCCATTAGATTATAATATGCAGTAGCCACAAACCTATATGTACGTATTTCCTAACTATGAGAAGGACATTATATATTAGATCTGGGAAAAAAACCCATATTCAGATCTCATTTTTTGTTTATATTATCAGCCATCTATATCAGTCCCACTGCATGTCTAGCCATTCCTCTAACAAACATATCATCATTCACAGGTTGTTACAAGGAATACACTGCTAAATACAACAGGGGAGCCTATATTATATTTATCAAGAGCACACAAAAAGCAGGATAATGACACTGGAAATATGGCAGCTAGGCTACATATGAAATCATCAGAAATTGAAGGGGAAAACCCTTCAAACGTGAGATTATATTGATGACGATCAAATTTAAAAGTACAGGTAATTACTTCTTGCTGGGGAGGAGCAAGCGGCCCCTTCAAAGCTTTTGCTATCAGATCCCTCACTGCTGCTCCCCGACTTGTATCAGCACACATGTCATAATCCCATAAAAGCTCATGGTGATTATCCAGGTTCAACCAGACACACTGCACATGGAGCAAAAATAGTGTTCAGTTAAAGAGGCTCAGCTCATAGTGTTCTTTACATACTAACTTGCCTTAAGCTCTAACCTCCCCTTCTTGAAAAGGAAGCATTGGTGGTGATGGTCTGATCCATTGAGGTCCAATACCTTCAGGAGAGAGATATTGTAAGACACCAATTACTGCTTCATCTCTACTTCCCGATCCAACTTTCGGTTCAGAACCAGGTTGGATATCAAACCTTGAATTGAGCAAATCAAAAGCACAAACAACCATCAGGAGTCCAAGACTGAAACCTCCATTGAGTAGTGAAGAGGATGCAGAGACATGGGAAGGGGGGATGGAGAGGGGTGGCATACTCAGGGGAAGTCACATTGCATCCGCGAGGTACATCAGGATCTGGGATTATATTTTTCACTGAAGTATCCCAAAACAAATTGCTGTTAGGCTCCTCTGCCTCTTTTATAGAAAATTTTTCCCACAATTGTTCACGAGAAGGAAAAGCCTGGAATTGAACAAGGAAAAAAAACAAGTTGTACATGGGTTCTTTAACAGAGCAAAAATCTGAAATTAAAATATAAAAATAAAGTGCCCCGGGAGAGAAAAAACAATTCTACATGCCATAACATCACATGGAAAATTACATATACTTACATACAATGATGCGTCAAAACTTTTCAGATAACTGGAAGCTGACTGTTTTAACACCTGCACCATGCTGACATTTCATTATTACAGGAAAACTGCACTAATTGGAACGGCAATTATTAAACAATGGCAGACTCAACCAGGATCTGGCCTAACAGTGATGATTCCAACCAAATCTAGCAGGGTGCAAATAGCGGGACACATACACAGATTGAAATCTATGAAATTGAAGACGTAACAAATTGACATTTATAGTCTTCTCCCCAACATTCGTGTTACAAAATTTTCCCCACATTCTCTTGTCACTCCACACTGTCACATGGTCTTTGTAAAAAATGCTCCCTTGTATGCCAATACTACCACAAATGCACAGATAGTATTTCATTTAATATAAAAAAAATACACACAAGTGACGTATTATATTCAAAAGTACTTCATGCTTTAATTAAACTCAAATTTTCCTTTTTCCATTCTAGGACTTGAAGGCATTCATGAATAGTTTTCGAACAATCATTGATGACCTATGGGAGACTGTAAAAAATCACTTGAATAGCTTTCTCTTTAGGAAAGAATGACACTATCATTATCAGTGCTTTTGTATAGAAAATTGTTAAGCTGGTTACAGTAACAAAAACAAGTTAATAAACAACGAATTTTCACGGGATCAACATTAACAAGAGATCCAGCATCCGTCATAGTTACGTACCATCTAGTCCTAGCTTATTCTGTCAAAAAAGTTTATTCTTTCAAATCAAAAACAGATGTCCACTAAGATAAGGATGTGAGGGGATAAAAGGGTTGAGATTCCACATTACAACAGAGGAAAAAATTATACTCCAATACTGCAGGTATAACATTGCCTTGGGGTAAAATATCCATCTACATCTCCACTCCAGCGGTAATACTGACCAAGAAAGGGTACAAAATATCCCACAGAAAAATAAATCAAAGGAGCTGGAAGTGGCATCCCAGCAGCAAATAACGTTAACAAATTGATAAGTAACAGCCTATCTCTCTCTTTCTAATCCTCCTGAGGCTAAACAATCCACGTGGGTGGCCAGATAGGTCTAATTTCCAAGATGGATACACAGTGGGTAGCTTCTTCCTTATATAACCTAAGGACTAATTAATAGGATAGACAATTACGAGAATACACCTAACTACTAATCATACATACTCCCCCCCCCCCCCCCCCCCCCCCCCCCCCCCAAAAAAAAAAAAAAAAAAAAACCTTGTCCTCAAGTTGAAAAGTAAACTGCTGCTAAACTGAAGTAACTTATTTCTGTCCACTATTTTACTGATGGTAGTCACGTGACTGTGGAAACCAGAACTGACTGAGTGGGTTCATATGCTTTTATTCGTACATCTGGATTTGACCCAACAAGTGATTCCTTTGGCCAGCAGAAAATCATAACCTCCCATGAGGCCAACAAAAAATTTTGGACTTGGCCCATCTAGCATCTTCACAGCCTAGTGTAAGGCTGGGTAAGAGTGTACTCAGACTGATATCAAGGTTAGGGTAACCTAAAATAAGGATTTCCCCAACTTTCTGGATTTTGCTCCTGCCTCTTGAGTTTGGACGCGATTTGACGACAAAACGGCCCCATTTGATAATAGGTAAGCCCACCCTTCTTGAACCGCACCAGTGAGAAGGCAAACCGGCTTTCCACAACCTCCCCTTTGTAAATTTGTTCCTTTCATCGAACCCTTTCGCAATCTCCTCTCGTGGGATTAAGGACTGCCTTGAGGTTTCTGAATGTCTCCAAAGTCGCCAGAAGATGTTCAGCTGAAGGTCTGCGGCAGCAATTTGATCGGAAGAACTTTCAGTGGAAGATGTTGGCAAATTTGAGGAAGCAAGATTTTGAATTAAGGTTAGAATTTATCCTAATTCATTTTATTCTATTACTGGGTGTGTTAGTCATCACCGTGTCTCTTTTCTTTCGCTTTAACTGTTTCTTTTTTTCTTCTTCTTCCGATCAATTTTCCTCTGCTTCCTTCTCTTGCTGGACTCCCCAAAACTGTCATGTTTAAGTTGTTGATGTTGAGATACTTCCTCTTGAAGTCTCAAAGTTTTGATACCCTTCTTGGACTTATATTCTCATCCCTTCTTCTTGCCTTTCCTTGATCTCCACTTCCTTCCTATGTCGATCGTCTCTTCCAGCTGATATGCTTCCTCTGTCGTCTGCTTCAATTGACCAAGTTACCAGCTGCATCTGCTACGTTTCGAACTAGACTGAATATGCGAGAGAATCTTGACAGCTTCTCCAACATTCTTCTCCATCTGCTCAAAGATCTCTACCAACAGCTCCCTATTCTCCATTATTTTCAGAAATTTTTTTCACTGCCCAAGAAGGGGATCTGATGCCAACTGATAGGTGACAGCCTAACTACTCTTTCTAATCCTTCTAAGAGGCCTAACAATCCACATGGTGGCCAGATAAATCTAATTTTCCAGATGGATTACAACAGTGGGAAGTTTGTGGGTAGTTTCTTCCTCATATAGCCTAATGACTAACTAATAGGATAGACAATTACAAGCATACCCCTAACTAACTAATAGGATAGACAATTGCAAGCATACCCCTAACTAACTAATACACATCAGGAAGTATCTGGAAAAAGGATGAAACCTATCGCGCATTGCAATCCTATTGGCCTTCCTACCACTAAATTCAGGTAGGTTTATGACAAAGCTTAAATAGGCATACACTTCAACTCAATCTCACCAAGGAACAAAGCTATAAACAGTTTTTCCCCAGTCAATAAAAACAGAACCATCTATAGGAAGTGAAACAACGTTGCCTAATCATACCATGCCAAACTAGATAGCAAAATGCAAAACAGACAGCAACAGAAGTCAGGAGACGACTGATCCATGTGAAAACATAAGCAGTGTCTTGCAATAGTAGTGGATTTTAACACCTTTTTCAGGGGATGGGGGAGCAAAGACCAAGTGAGCCTTGACATAGAACAAGTAGAAGACTTATGGAAAGAAACAAAGCAGCGATGAATTTACTAAGGAGAATAGAACGTCAGATTAATTGCATTAACTCAAAGCTGATAAATGTAAATTTAGCAAAAACTAAACTTTAAATACAGGTGAACCAAACCAGTAGGGGGCCATTCAATTAAGCTTCTATCTGTTATCCCCTTCCTTCCCTTAGTCAAATCGCAAATGAAGTCCTACCATTTTTACAGGCATAGGTTCTGTTCTTGAGATATAAACACGTCAGGTTTTAATACTAGTATAAAGTGGATACAAAGGACTCCATAGATGATAGCCCTTTAACAACCTTAGAAACATTCCATTAATTCCTCCACCAAGAGTTCACACACACATACATGCAAATTTAGACAAGTAGGAGCCCTTATAATTTTTAGCCTCAAATTGAGAGCAAACAGGATATTCAGATAGAAACATACAAAAAAAGTAACTGAGAACAATCATAAAACTTTACTGCAAAATACAACCAGCAATAAATTAAAAGTACAAGTCGCAAGAATCAAACCCCTAAAGTCCCACAAAACTCCAAATATCAAGCAAGCAGCTCATGAAACAGAATGAAATTGAATCCACAACAATACCCTGAGTAAACAGAAGCCAAACCTCTTTACTATCGCCTGCATCCGATGCCCCCAAAAGTTGAAGAATGAAAGCCCTTTCACACTTTTGAGCTTCTTCGTCACAACCAACCTATTATGAAATTTCATTAAATACCAGTGAAATCCCATTACCAAAGCAATACTGACTATACTTTTTCACAAGTTCCTCCCACCAGCTACAAATTGACTTCCGTCATCCAATTAAGGACAAATGGAGGCAAATTGAGCAAGCCACTTAACCAGCAATCTAACTACATTTGATTTACCCAATTTTCACTTGATTTCACATTTAAACACTGGCATGAAAAGAATACTTTAATTTTTAGTATTAGACCACAGTTTCAGGAAACTGTCACAGGCTTCTTTATAAGTGATCTTGAAAGAGTCATACATTTTTCAGTAATACAAAGAAGACGTTAATCTTACATTGATGATAAAACGAATAAAAGGATTCAAAGAGGGTTCTTTTGATGAATATGTTCGGATGACAATGCACAAAGCAACCAATCGCTGAGATGGACGAAGCCCCAACTGAGAATTATCCTGTAAAGATGGAAGTATCAGTCAGCACAAAAGGTAACTTACACAATCAAGATTGATAGCCCAAAATCAAGCTCGATATTGCATGCACCAGTTATCATCTATGCCCCATTTGACCACTTCACAGATGATCAAATTTATAAAAACAATTAGGGGCCACAATATAGCAGCTTGATGTAGATTGTTTCCTGTCAGCAGTGATAGCACCATTAAAGAGAATAGCTTGGAGAGCACAGAGATAGCATTATAGTTTAGATCACTAAGCTTACAAACCAAAAGGTCTTCAGATTCCAAAATGAACACCTGAGATCTATAGTTATAGTGTGTTCGAATCGAGGTTATAAGTGACAACACCTCATTTCACCTTGTCTGGGAATGAAAATTGGAGATTAATTGAGCTTAATGTCTAGTATTAGTTCAACCTAGTTTATCTCCTTTTTATTACCCTCTAATTTAGGATGAAGCAACTTTCATGAAAATTTATGACTGTTTACTCTGAATCTTATATGCTCTTTCATTTCTATGGAGGAAAATAGAATTTAAAGACATCCGCTCAGGTTCACCTAATAAACTAGCCAAACAAGAATTCATGACATTCGCCTCAGTTCACCCTGGAGAATTATTGAGAAAACCAAAATGTTATAATTCTCCAATAGTACTAGTGCTATCGGTGGCAATGAAAGCTCCAGCAAACTTCAGGCTTTGGTATCTAAGGAATGGATAATGGAATCAGTATAGTTTCTTAAAGGGTTGATAAAGATAGCTTTGCTCAGATACCACGGGATCAGTTACTATTCTGCGGGATAGGTAGATAAGGATGCATTATAGCATTCTGCGGGATAAGTCGATAAGAATGCAGGTCGAAAGTACAGAAACAGATCAGATTCAATGAGCCATAGTCGATGCAAATGTACCGATAGCTATCAGCTTAGAAACATTTGTCGACAGCACAAAATTGAACATTGCGATGACCGAAAAGTTAGGCGAGTACGATATTCAAATGTGTGAAAGCGCTATAAAACCCATATCGCGGGAGAGCAAGCAAGAATCAAATGGCCTGGCTGGTCAGGAGACTAAATACAAGTCTCTTTCCAACTGTCACACATGAAAACCCTAGGGAACGATACAAAGTTCGAATTGAAGCAAAAAGAAACTTCTCTTTCCTTACATCCAACTCCCCGCAACTAGGAAACCGGTCGAAGCCCTAATCTGCCATCCACGATAACAATGGAGGAATTTCTAGACATTTCAACAAAGATGGTAAGGTTTTAAGAATACAGAGATTCCGAAAGACAGATACCTCTAGTAGTGTGGCAAGGGACGTGCATATTCTAAAACGGAGAAACGAGGAAGAGAAATTAGAATCGAAATCAGTTAAGATTTCATCTAAGGGCCTCTGCTCCGCGTCCAGCAGCGAGAACAGTTTTCTAGATTCTTCTACGCCGATCATCGTGGTTTTCGTTCCCGGGATTGAAGATGGAGACCGGACGAAAAGAAACGGAGCTCGTACAGCACTCAGAAACAACAGTGCTTCAGGATGACTCGAATCTGAATAAATGATGAGGCAATCGCCAACGCTCCGTCAACAGGAACAACAAAAAGGATGAAATTTTAATGGGAAATTCAAAATATGTCACTAACAAAGTTTGGTAATTAAGTATATAGCCAGATTTTAAAACTTGTTTTTGCATAAAAGTTTTATAATTCACGTTTATCCTTATTTTCATTTAATGACTTTTTGAATTATGATTATTTTATGTCTGATATTGAGATCATGTTTACAATGTTAATTTTTAGGAGCACTTTATAAAATTTCATTTTTTCAAAATATTATAAAATCTACGAAATAATTACAACATTAAAAAGTTCAAACTTATAAAAAAAATTTAAATCTACAAAATAATAATATATATATTCTTATTTATATATTTATTAATATCGAACTACAATTGTAAACATTTTAATAAGAATATAAAATGATAATTAGTCGAATAATATAAAAAAGAGAAGAAAAAATAATTTGTTTAAAGTTTTATTATGATTAATATTTAAGAATTATTAATTTTTATAAAATTTAAATTTTTTATTACCAGTTTAAATAGTCTCTAATTATTTATTTTAGCATTTAAATTTTTTTTTTTTAAAAAAAAAGAAAATTCCCCAAGTAAAAAAATAACATATTGTGAATATGAAATATGATCTGTAATTTCAAGGATAAAAATCATTATTCAAGATCATTTCACACAATAGAAGTACATTGTGCATTAGAATCATTTTCATGGTATAAAACGCGAGTTTTTAAATTATGGTATATCGTGTATCAGACGGTGACTGAACTACTTATGTGGCATAATAGATGGAGTAATATTTGCATCAACTTTAAATAGTCATAACTTTCAAATATAAGTTCAAAATAATAAAAAAAAAGTTTACACCATTGTTTCATCTAAATTCAAGCTCTTTAAAACAACAAGATCAGTCATGGGTATGTTTTGATAAGTTTAAAATTTTATGTTAGTTATATGTACATATCAACATATATCAGCGACTCTTATGATTCACTACATATAGTTTAAAATACACCATATAACATTTAAAAATAAAAATTTAAACAATAATACAATACAAAACAATATTGGGTACGTAAGAATAATACATCATTCACCATATAAGGTTTAAAATATATTATAATACAATAATAATACACTAAAAACAATAATGATTTTTTATCGGTTCAAGAGTTTGTTATCTACTTCACCACTTATTAGTTAATGAAACATAATACCAATTTCAATTAATCATAATATCAAATTTATGAACATAACATCATTTAGTGTATCATCAGTAACATATAAAAAGAAAATTTTTAACAATAGTACAACAAAAACAATTTTGGTATGTAAGAAAAATACATGACTCACCATATAAGGTTAAAATACATCATACAACAATAATAATACACTATAAAACCATAATGATTTTTTATCAGTTTCGAATTTGTAATATAATTCACCACTTATCAGTTAATGAATGATAATATCAATTTATTCAACCATAATATAAAGATTAATAAATCATATTATCATTTTAGTGTATCATCGTACACATGTAAAAAGGTTTTTTTAAAGTTGTCAAAACATATCAATGACTGGTCTTGTTTTGAAGAGCTAGAATTTAGGTGAACAACGTTATA